>LR736871.1:976346-1016827 GCA_902654985.2 Oryctes borbonicus | reverse complement strand
TGAATAATGACGATAAGTTGTTCGTTGTTCTACTTGGTCATGGGCGTAGCCAAAATTTGGTCAAGGAGAGTCCAATGAGAGTTAATTCGAAGACTTTTGTATGACCGGTGGAGGAGGTCGCAAGAATTGAAAAGTGAAATTATTTCAGAGATTTATGGGGCCTCATCCTGCCCTCCTCTTGCTACGCCCATGTGCTTGGTGCAAGTCACACGAAGCTACGGCTATTTGCACAGACTACTCTAATGACGTCAGTTTACCCTACACCGAGTAAAAAGTGTACCCCGAGCGAACAAACCTATTATTCGTATTATTTTGGGAAATTTAAGTGGCTAAAAATTGCAATGACAAACAGCATGAAATGTATAAAAATGTATTTAAGACATCCAAACCAGGATTTATGCCAAAAATAAATGGCTGTCATATGGTTAAAATGTAATAATTTTTGATTATTCGTCGAGCTAGAGCCAAAAATCAAGAATATCAAGCAAGAAGGTATAATAACATAACCTCTCTCAATTACAAATTCCTTTTGTTGTTTTCTAGAATGTTTCGACGAATGCTAAATACTGTTATTGAAACAACAATAAATACTCAACACGAATCAGTTGTACATCCTAGCCCTTTCAGTCAGAATGATGTAACACATTTGAATTGGTTATGTTCAGTGACACCATGCTTTCCGATTAAAGCGAAAAATGTGTCAATATTACACGAACCACAAGAATTTTATGAGGCACTGTATGAAAAATGTTTAACCGCACAGAAAAGAATCACTTTAGTTAGCTTATATTTGGGCACGGGAGCTATGGAAAGCAACCTTGTAACTGCTATGTTGAACAACACATATTTTATCAATGGATCTTTAAAAATCAATATTTTACTTGATTATACCAGAGGAAGCCGATTCCCGAATAATTCTCGAACAGCTCTGATACCGTTATTAAAGAGAAATGATATTAATTGTAACGTTTCATTATATCACACTCCAGTCCTAAGAGGATTACGTAAGAGATTAGCACCGAATAGATGGAATGAATTGTTCGGCCTGCAACATATGAAGTTATATATTTTCGATGATACGCTGATAATAAGTGGGGCAAATTTGTCGAATGATTATTTTACGAATAGACAAGATCGTTATTTTATGATAACTGACAAAAATCTGTGTGATTTCTATTCAGGTTTAGTTAGTAAAGTCCAAAACTTCAGTTTAGAGCTTGATAAGTATGACAATGCCTCATTAAGTACCGGCTGGACACAATTGCCTTACGAAGGAGATAAACATAAGTTTGTTGAACAGGCCGGAGATACGATTGAGAACTACTTATTAGATGCAAGAGATGAACAGAATTCTCACCTCAAAGATGGTTGTGGTATATGGATTATCGATTGACATAATAATGCAAATATTAAGTAAGTATTTTTGTAGATACGTGGGTATTTCCCTTGGTTCAAATGGGGCAACTTGGTATCGAGCAGGATGCTGCAGTTACCGATCGAATTTTAGCCGAAGCTCCAAAAGGAACGCGACTTTACATTGCCACAGGATATTTTAATTTAACTCATCAGTATATGGAAACAATAATTTACAATTCACAAGCAAGATGTAAATTGCTAATGGCACATCCTAACGTAAGTTAAAATAGAGAATAGAATTTTGTAGATTTATACAGCTATGGATATATGTATGGGGCACCTATTTTGTGATTCATAAAGATAGATAACCACCGATATCACAGTTGTAACAGTACCCCAGTATAATTTCTCACAATTTTACAGTCGATGCGTTGGTAGCATAATTTCAATGCGCAAGCACCAGGTCTAAAATCCTTCCTCATACCCGAAAATCTCTTGAACATAGCAAGCGCATTCCAAGAACTGGCCTATTTTTATGTAAGTACTACCTTACTTACTGCTTGTCTTCTTCCAGGCGAATGGTTTTAAAGGAGCAAAAGGGGCAGCTGGCGGCATTCCCGATGCATATAGTTTAATTGCCCAAAGATTCAGAGCGAAGCTAGAAAAATTAGGACAGAGCAACCGAGTTACTCTACAAGAATATTTGAAGCCCGGGTGGACTTATCATGCGAAAGGTCTTTGGTACTATCCTCCGAACTCAGAATATCCATCTCTAACCCTAATCGGTTCGCCGAATTTCGGCGAGAGATCAGTGAAGAAAGATTTGGAAACTCAAGTTGCGATAGTTACTGAAAACGAAGATTTGAAGAAGGCTATGCATGCCGAATGTAATAAATTGTACGAGTTAGGATTACCCGCAACCGAGACTCGTATTATTCCGAAATGGGTGTACGCTATGGTTTTCTTCTTCAGGACGTACTTTTAAGAAGAGCATCACTTAAATGAATTTGTTTTTATACTAGAATGTATTAATGTTCGTTAAGATATAAGTATTTATTGTTATTTATTATAAGTACTTTGCAAAATTCCATAAAACAATCGTTGCTTATTATGTAGAAACCGAATTGTTATTATATATGATTTCTAATATATTTTTTGTACATATTGTGTGTTTTATAGATTACAAAAGTGTTTCCTCCTGTTTTTGAAGACGTACGAGTTCTTGACGTAAACGGAGGAGCGCGCACAACATACAAGAATTTCTTAATAAACATGTTCGAAAGTATGGAATAGATTCTTTTTCAAACAATCATGCGTTCATGTACACTGCGTCCCAACATACAGTTGCTAATACTCGTAGCATAGTTAGAGGCATGTTAGAACGAAAATCTTTTTCTCGCATCATTCATTCGGCTGCACGGTACAATGAAACCGCGAATTCCCGAAACGCGTCGTGCGACAGGTGTCCCCTACTTTAGTGTTTACCATAATACTCCACAGTTCTTACTATCATTAACCCCGTGATGTGTTAAGCAGCAATTTTTTGTTATTGTTTTATAAGTTATACCAACAAACTCTTTTTAACTTATTTTATTAAGAATAAAATGTAAAGAAACTAAATAACAAGCATATTCTGCAGCAATATACAATCCTTCCTTATCCTACAAGTACTAACAACATAGATATTTTTATATGCCCAATTTCAAATAATAACTTGTACATTGACTTTTTATTATTATCTAAATACTAACGAGAAAACTTACACAATTAACAAACTTAAAACAAATTAACAATGATTCTTAATGTTATTGCATCATAATTTCATCCAATCTACCACTAGTGCTGCCATTGGTAAGGAATGCTTAATAATAAACGCATGAGAGTACCCTTTATCGCAAACTTGGGCGTCAATATTTGGTATATCCCTTTTAATGTTAAAATAATTCGTTATAGGGCACCAACCATCATCAGCCCCGTAATAGATCTTTATTTTATTTATATTTGCCATTATAATGTCATTATCTCTCTCTTTCATTTGTGACATTTCTTGCATCGCCATGTTAAGGCTGTTATTGATTGTAAATGGATCGACAAAATCTCTTATGGCTTCTATATACCGGCTTGATATACCAGATATTTTCAAATAAGCATGTAACAGAAAATTTTGTATAAGTAACGGTAATAAGTTAAACAATGTACTTAGTACAAGTAATAAACGAGACAAGTATGGTATGAATTTCGTGAACTTTTTACCATTTTCGGAATCACCTATATATTCAATTGTCGGAAACAACAGAAAACTTTTAACTACTTTTGATTGAATTGAAGGTACCCCCAGTAGCTTTACAATGATATATGATCCGACGGAATGTCCAATTAATGTAATTCTAGCATTTTTTGGTACATATTCCTCGATAAACGTAATCTATAACAGTTTAACGTAGTAATAAATACGATAATGTAAACAGTCTCCTACCTTATGTTTAATTTGTCCCTCTAGGCCGCACAATTCCTTATTTTCGTCATATGGAGGCATCTCGATTGAATTACATTTATTATGTCCTGCGTGTCCAATACTCCACACGATGAAACCAGTTTTCTTATGTATTTCTTCAAGGAATTCTTCATAGGCATTTACAACACCTGGATTCCCAGTAATCAAAATAATATAATCTAAATTATCCCGAGTTAGTCCTTCATTTGCTTGTTGCAATGTTTTGCCCCAGGTTAAAACTTTTGTAGGGACTTGGTTTACTGTAACCCATTCCGTTTGCATCTTAATTAACAAATAGATTGTGGCAAGCTAACCATTACTCTGTTACTTGAAAAAACCAATAAAACTAATTGCCTAATTAGTTTTATTGGTTTTAGAAAAACGGATAACCTTTAAACATACATGCCTATGTCTGTCTAAAGGTTACCCGTTTTTTTTTTAATATTTTTTTATTAATATTACTGTAGAACGGTTAGCACTTACGTTAATGACTAGTTTTGAGGGTATTTTGAGCTAGTTTTACTTGGTTAGAATTTATTCAGATTAGATTATTCCAATTTAAATTTAAATTTCTTGAGACAATCCCCCAATTCAGTGATTTTTAGAATGGGGCAGGACCAACCAAAATAAAGAAAAGGTACTAGATGCGCTTTCTTTTCTGCGTTGGTTATTGAATTCGTTGAATCTATAAATCCAGAGCGTATCATCCAGAGATTCCAGAAAAGATCAGGAATATGGTGAGAAAAGAATACATATTTCCACAGCTTCAGTCTGTGGTACTAGCATGGGCGTAGTTAGCGGGGGCAGCGAGAGGCCATGACCCCCCCTAAATCTTTGAAATAATTTCACTTTCCAATTCTTGCAATCCCCTCCACCGGTCAATACAATAGTCTGCAAAATATCAACTCTGGAATGGAAAACGATTTCTTTAAATGAAAAACAAATTTTGGTAAAATTTTTACTGAGAATTAAAAAAAAAAAAGGTACTATAAAAATAGATTCTTAATCGATACAGCCATAATTACAAACAAGATTAAAGCTAAAAGAAAATAAATTACATTCAAGAATAGAAGGAAAAACAATATAATCTGAAATAAAATACATTAAAGCTTGCATATTTCCAAACAGGAATTTTTAAAATTCGCGGACAATTTAAGTTGGCACTTTCAGATCTTACATTGTTCGGGAAATTCAAAAATTCCTGCTAGGGTTATTAAGTAATATATCACATAATTTCCGGGGTTCCGTTTCTACTCCTCAAATTGTACTTCCCATTACATTGAAAATCTCTTAAATTATTCAATTTCTTTCTACTAGTAACGCTTCTTATAGAGCCGTCATATGAATTATTGTAATTAGAATTAATTTGATTACATTCTGGCGAGCAGTTTGAGTTTACATTAGCTCCATTGCGTGCGGCGTCAATTTCCTTTTGAATAACCCCTTTTATAGAGCCTAAATAATTTATTTCAGGCGTTTTATAGCATTCAGATACGTACGAAATATTTTCGGACGTACAGTTGTTAGGTTTCGATTCTAAAGATTCAATTTTCTTTGATATATGAAGAATCCTCTCATAAATATCCGTCAACATTTTAGTATTCGTAAAAATAACGTTCTTATAAGAAATAGCAGTTACTATTAGTATAACAATATTAATAAACATGCAAATATATCTCGAGAACCAAACATAAAAGTAATAATCAGTCTGTATATCTTTTATATCGCTTGGAAAGCTTCTCGATAATAAGTAACAAATTAATCTTTCAATAAATGTATTCAAACTTAAAATCATAAGCATTATTAAACGTGCATTATTCGTTCGAGGAACTGATGTAAAGAATACAATAAATAAAGAGGAAATGGTGTAAAAAACTAGCGAATCAAACCAACTAATTTCACCCAGTAACCAAGACTGCAAATTACTTAAACTATTCGAAAATAAATTTAATATCTCCATTTGATCCTTAGAAGACCTATAGAACTTTTCCATGGTTTTCTCTAAGTTATTTCCATATTCCATTAATCTTTCTTGTAACTTCAAACTCTCTTTTTGATTATGTAAAATTTGCTCTTGATTTTTAGCAGAATCTTGCAACTGTTGGCCAACCTTCCAGGTATTTTCTGCTATAGTTTCATGCCAGATTTGGCCACGTAGAAACCAACAAATATTCTGCGTATGAGTGTAGAATTCTGTATAAACGTGAAAAGCACGGTCGCTCATTGTATTTATGCAAATCGCACGCAGATTAGGTTTCTTATTCAATTCACATTCGTAAGTGTCATGACCAGACATTAATAAGAAGCAATTAGTTAACTGCAACGCTATTTCGGCTTGCGTATCCTCTGATAAGCTGCGACAGCCCTCGTTAACATTCCTAATCGCTGATTTCCAACAGCTTCCGTATTGAGGTAAACTACCACGTTCTTGTAATAGCTAGGAATGTTAGAAATTCTAATTATTAGCGTCAGTGCATTAATAAAGATAGTACCTGATACTGAGCCCGTCCCTGTTCTTGCATTTCTTGAGATCCTTGTCCGTATACGTAAATGATATCTTCGAAAGCTATCACATAAGCAAAATAACACAGCAAACTTTGTAGAATTCGAAGGTACATTTTTATTCGCGTATATCTAAGATGAGATTCTTTGTTATCATCTTATATTATCAAACTTCCTTTTATATCTTTAAGATAAACCGTTGCAAACCGCAACATTTTCAAACGATTCTGTAATAAACCGGGCCTTAATTCTTAACAGAATCTGGCATAGCAATTTTATAGCTAGTTTGGCTAGTTGCCAATAGAGGGCAACTTAATTTGTACAAATTAGGAAACTACTTATTCAACAATTAATTTAAAATTTGTTCTAATCCTTATTAACTTTAATTACGAAATTCTAACAAATTTAATTGACAAAAACAGATATTTTAATCTACATTTTTGCGAGTTGGTTTTTTATGGGTTTAAATATATATTGAAAATTCTATTACAAGCTGCTATGATCTAGATACATTCGCATGTTTGTTATTGCAAAATAACGAATAATAACTTCGATTGCAAATTCTCTTATGCAATCATAAAATTTCCTCGGCCTACGTAAATTCGCCTTTTTCTTTGAATCATGCCCCAAAAGCAAAATTTAACAGCAGAGCATGTTGATTTAGGTCAAGGTGCATTACGCAAGATTCAATACAGAGGCATGATCATCGTTCTTATTCAATTTTTTAATCCCTGTACGAAGTCTTTAACCACTCGCGTTTTATAAGAAATTTCATCTTAATGTGCGTCTAGTTTATGTTAAATTAAAAATTAAATAAAATGAGAAAAGCTTAAATAACACTGCTTATATATTTATTTTCTATTAGTTGGCATCTAAAAGCTCTTATAATTAAGTTTCTGAATTGTGACGCCTGTCCTGGAAAATTGCGACATTTTTTCCTTAATTTTAATTTAACTTAATTCGTTTTAAGAATATTGCCATGTTTATTTACGTCTGTATCTAATTGACAGCACAATACTCGATTCTTAAAGCTTCCACTGGACGAATTACCAAATTGACAGCACAAAGCTCGCATTCATCATTTGTTTCTTTCCTTGTACTATAATTATTTTTGAAATTTGATGTTAATTTTAACTTCATAGACGTATCGAAAGACATAGTCGTGCCGATTGTTATGCACCACGAAGCATCGTTCAAATTAATTCGATTCGTGGGACTAAGATAATGACTAGGAGCCGACAAAGAGGACTATCAATTAGCCGTTGATTTAACGGACAACAGGAGGAGTTATTGTTAACGTATAATCTACTACGCTTCAAGGCAAAGGAAGAAAGGATAAAAAAATAAAACAATAACACGTTTCAAACATTGTCATAAGAGAAATTGTCGCTTCTACTTACGATACTTCCATCGTAAATAAGCCGCTAATTTGAATTTCAAGTTTGTTTCTTGCGTTTTCGTCGTTAAAAATCGGTGATAGTAGAAGTATTGTAATTTGTAGATTTAGAATGTCAGGACGTTTCCTTGTAGTAGGTAGCGCCTACGTAATGATAAGCTAAGCAAGGTTTTTTCTAATAATTGTATAAGTATTTGGTTCGTGGAAAAGGATGATGAAGGAAATGAATGATTTTTTCCCAATGATTGTGAGTTTGGTTGGAAGTCAAAATAGATCGAATTGGTTCATTTTTTGCAAGTTTTTTTAGTTGCATTCTACGTTTTTCCTCTTGCCAATTCTTCGATCCCAGGACACATTTTGGTCTTTCCCTTCTTCTCTTTTTCATTGGTTTAGTCTCCCATATTCGTTTTATTTGCGTTTTGTTATCAATCCTCTGCAAAAGTTTCCACCACCTAAGTTGTCTTTTTTCAATAAAATTTGTTATTGATTCGATATTCAGATCTCATATTTTCTATGTCTATATCTTTTCTAGCGACCCCTTTTACTCTTCTTAGGTATTTCATTTCCATCGCTTGGATTTTGCTCACTTCTTACTTGGTGAGGACCCATGCTCCACAACCGTCATTTTTTTTTCTTTGGGCATTGCTTTATTGTTAATGAAACTTTTATTCCTGGCATAGTAAAGTTTGTTAGCTTTTTCTGTTCGATTGTTTATCTCTACTTCGTGTTTACCAGATTCTTCCAAACTAATTCCTGGATATTAGAATTTATTAACTTGTTCAATTTCCGTATCATTTATCTTTATACGCATGAATTATTTTCCCTTGGCTATTGCCATTATAGAGTTGTAAAAATTTAAAGCAGAAGCAGAAGCGTATAGCCTTTTAGAAGGAAGTTTTTGCAAAAATTGTACATCATATCATGTGTGGTTCTCTCTTAACGTTTATAGATACTTAGCAGGTCAGAACTACATATAAAGCCTATTCTACACGTCCCGATTTATTGGGCAATTAATAATAATAATAATAATAATAATAATAATAGTCTTTATTGTCCGGCAGTGAATACCATTTAAAAGATAAAATAAAACAATCCAAAAAAAAGAAACAATGTAGTGCAAGATGCTAAATAAGTTGTTTAAAAAGTCATTACAGTGGTCATTAAAAAAAATTTCGACATGTGATGTACAGGCGATCTAATTAAAATGTTTATCCTGGCTCTTGAATTTTTGCCATGATATGTACCAATTAGATCGAAGTTTAACGCAGAACAATTTCTTGATGATTTCATGAAATCACTAGGTACTTATAAATAATAACATCTAAAACCATGAAACATGCTCCAAGCTTCTTACGTTATTGTAAGATCGTTTTTTTTTTTTGTTAACATAAATAGCAAAATAGGGATTCGCGAACACCTGAATTAACGCCTCTATACCATTTCATTAATCCAATATAAACGCGTAATCTCGTATACGCGTGAAACATATACGGGATATTTCGCAATCAATCGTCTCGAGAATTCCCGGAGCGCTTTTTTCGGTGGTAGGGCAAGGTTACGGGTTTAGGTCCGAGACGTATATAACAAACTGGCGCTCTCAACTTGCGTCGTGATTGATCCGAGCGAAAAAGATCTGTTCTCGAAGACGCTAGATAAAAGTGACGAAAAACCGACGAGATGAAGTGTGCGGTAAGTCCCTACATGTATTACGTAAACTTATCCTGCACCAAAAATTTGCCGATCACCGTTCATCGCGAACGCCTAAATTTCGACGTACGCGTTAGGTAGTTGTTTTTGTTTTGGTTTTTCGATACGCAAGAGTGATTTCAATGGGTGGTACGGAGAGGAAATGTGTATATCTACATCTATATACAAAAAAAAAACTCCGCATGAACGGAAATTGATCGTGTGTGTAAATTGAGAGGTTTTTCCTTGAAATTAATAAATTGAATTGCGACGAAAAGGATAATTGTCGCGATTTATAATGGTAAATTGTGTTCGGCACAGGAAGACTGTGTATCCGATCGATTATTCGATAAATTTCAATCAGTTTCGGTTAATTTATCGATAATTATCTCTATAATATATGTTAAGGACGTAAATATTGAATAATAACAATAATTAGTCATTGCGACTACCAATATCAATTATCAATAATTGTTCCGTCAAAGTACAAACTTTTTACTTAAAGAGGAGTCGGCTCAAATAAACCTAAATAACCTTTGAAACTATTTTAGTAATAGGCCTAGTGCAATGGATAAATATTTTGTTTTATCTTTTGCTAGGTATTTTCTAAAATAGCTTTTTTTTTCTAAAAATATGTACCTAAGCTTAAAACTTTTCTCGGCTCTCTTCAAATTGATTGAATTAAATTATTAAATTGAAAACAACAACAGGAATTGACCATTCACTTCTACAAACGCTTCTGAATTCGAAGAAAATTTTGTTGTGAATAGTACTATTATCAAACAAAGGCTATCATTATTCAATAATTGTTTTTATTTATTATGGCACACTGATAAAATAAATATTAACGCATCCAGTTCAGTTTTAAAAGTCGCTATACAGTGGGAGAATAGTTAATTTCTTTGTTTATAATCTCGCAAAAAATTCAAAATCGAAATGATATACAATGTGTTACACCAATTTAACGCAATATGCAGATTAATTCAAATAAATTCATTAAAATTTTAGCAAGGATAGTCATCCTTTATAACAAGTTTGAATTCCTCTAACAAGTCCTTAGACGCTATCAACATTTCGAAATAACATACACGGTGCTTATAAAAAGAGACAACACGAAATTTGGCTGAGAGTAAAGTACTTTTTACTACTGGAGAGTAATTGGTATAAATTTTGCAGCGATTGTCGCAGTTATCTATAAAAACGATGCTTGTCAATGTTTGAATAATGTTGTCTAAAGAGTAAAGATTTTATTTAGTGAAATGTTACGGTATAGATGAAGTAATAAATGATAACCATCCTGTATGTTATTTCTAAATTTTTGTAACGGCTGAAGACTTGGTAGAAGCAAAATTTTTTATGAAGGATAATTGTTTTTCCTAAAATGCGAAATAAGCAAGTTTACAAATATATAGTTAGGTTCATCCGGGTACACGCTGTATAATAATTTATTATTTCTCCCAATTGAAAGGGACAACAAACAAACAGTATATTGAAATTTCAATGTGCCTGCGGATGAGGCACCCCATTGTTGTAAATATTTGTATTTTTTTATTTTTTGAAAAAAGACTAATTTTCGATTGGTTATTTCGGGATGTTGAGTGCAGTGGTCAAATTTGCGAAAGAATATACCGGGCGTTATAAAAAAAAAAAAATAAATCAACTCTTATCGAAGCATTACCATTAATTGTTAATTTACAAGATTTAATTAAAAGCAACAATTTAACAAGTTCCTTTTCAGAATGTCGAGATTCTCGTTTAAAACGGTTAAATAAACTTTTTGCTTTAGATAAGGGACGATTGTATATCCTGAAAATTATATAAAAAGTAATGGTGCTATTTTTTATGTACTTGAAGTTGCAGTAAAAAAAAAAGCTTAAACTTATGTCAAAATTTCAAACATGTTAAGTACACAATAAAAATGTTTCGATAACAACGATCATATTTATTGGTGACGAGTTGGTGGCTATTATCCATTATTGCCGGAAGTATCAACTTAAATCGTCCACGTAATTAAAAAAAGTTTATTGGGATCTTTTTTAATCGCTTTAGTATCAAATTCGAAGGAATCGGTAAAAATCATAATCCTCCGTTTGATTTATAATTATCGCCTCATATAGGGGGGACATACTGTATACATACATTTTCGAAATCTGTATGGCCTTGTTCGAACAGAAATCACAAACTAATCAGACGCGATTCGATTGGCTAAAAAATATCCGAAAGTGTTTTCTCGCTGATTTCAAAGAATACGATTTTCCCTGACTACTTTGTGATTTCAGCTTGAACAAAGCTTATATAGGCTTGGTTTCGTTGGATATTGGCAGTGACTTGAAATTTTTCTGCTGCAAATAATGAATCCAAGTGATCATTTATCTTCCTTCAACGCATATTAGACACACTTCTTATTATTGATAAACCCTAGCATTATTATCTCATATCTATTTACGTTTGCGTTCTGCTTTGTATTATTCTTCGGTTTAGGGAGAAGTAAGAAACAACGCTATTATTGCAAACAAATGAAAGTTTTTACTCAGACAGAATTTTTTTTAAATCGCAGTGCCACTTCCGGCAATAAACACATAGCAGAAACTAGTGAATAAGGCATTAATTACTCAAACTACCAACTTAAATTGACCGCGAAATTTCTATTAGGGAAATACCGATTGGATTTGGTATATTCGTTATAATTTTTGAAAAATATTGAAAATAATATTAATATATGTGGTTCAAAAAAAAAAAATGATACGAAATTCTGAACGTATTTCAGATATTTTTAAGACCACAATAAAAATATAATCTACAATATTCTGAGTGTAACAATAACTACAAGATATTAACAGAACAACAACCACTTCTTATTTATTTCACGTCCCAAAACAATAATTTAAACAATAAAATCGTTAATAGATAATAACCAATAAAAATACATATCACATTTGAAATCCAATCAAGGTAGATACATACATTTAAAATGCGTAAAATATGATATTAAAATGATTACTGCATGACTATAACGCTTATAATTTTCCTTTATGTTTACTTCACCTTATTTGGAATATGTTTCCGATAGGGTTTTCTTTAGACGGCAAACGCAACCTCCTTTAGCAGCATGTTATTTTTATAGTGTTTCTTCCTTGTTTCAATTGCTTTGTTTTTATTAATTTCTTCATTTCAATTTATTTTCTTGATTGAATAATGAACCCAACCCAATTGTAGAAATGTCTTTCGGGTGATGTCGTGTAGTTAATACTTTACTTGACGTTTTTCTGACCATGCTGTCAGCTTCTTCAAAAGATTTCTAAGTCAAGTAAAATATTAACTACACGACATCACCCGAAAGACATTTCTACAATGGATTACGGTCGTGAAAGCCTACACTTAACCCAACCCAATGGTTGGGTTGATGTTATGAAAGATTATCGACTTATGGCTGTGTTCTTTTGCCTATAACCTAGATCCTTAGATCATCATCTTACGATCACGATTCCAAAAATTTTATATAAAAAAAACAGCTCTGTTCGAACTGCGATTCATTAACTAAACTCTCCAACCTCACATCCGATTCTCGAAGCCGATCGACACGTGACATATCGTAAGAAAGAGGCATCTTTAGGCATTCGTAATAGGTGAAGAAACCTGGATATATTCCTACGAACCAAACACAAAACAACAATCCATTGTTTGGGTGTGCCAAAGCGAACCAAAACCAACGAATGTTGTTCTTTGACGAAGCGCTTTTGTTTATCTCGAGTCTTCGATGAAATCAGAAAAAAAACAGCAGACATCGGCACATCATCCTTCACCGCGACAACACCAGCTCACACTGCACATCGAACAGTCGATTATTTAAAGGAGAACAATATTGAATTAATGACTCATTGTCCGTATTCGTCTGACTTATTACCTAATGACTTCTTCCTGTTTCCTTTTGTCAAAAACAAATTGTGGTGTGGTGAGCGGTTTTCGACACCGGAAGCGACCGTTAAAGCATTTAAAAGATATCCACTTCTGATTGAAATAAATACTTCGACAGCTGGTTTCTTCGAATGCAAGAGTGCTTAACACTTCAGGGCGAATATTTTGAAAAACAAAGTATTTTTTTCTTTTTCTGGAAATTTTTATAGGTCCTCTCGTACCAACAAATCGCGACAAATTAGCAATCGCGAGCAAAAGAGTGTGTCTGCATCAATTTTTAAAGCATTTAATTTAGGTTGGCATGCTTGGTAATTAAAAGTTTTTGCATTTTGGAAAGCTGCTTTACACAAACGCCAATGATGGCGGATAATTGCATACATAATTATGCATGACGCACGTGTACTTTGTATTTTTGGTTCTGCCTATGGCTCCTTAGAACTTTGCCAGATGTTGCGTCGTGTAAAATAGAGTTGATTTTATAATTGAGGCAAGCATAAGTAATTAAAATTTAGGTTGTGCATTTGAACTTTTTCAAACAATAAATTCAGGAATTGCAGAAAATATACATGAACAGCAACCTCAACAACACGCTGACACCTATTTAGGTATAACGATTAGAGATAATAGCCGTTTAGCTTTAATGAATACGAATTTAAACGAGAAACTGGATTTAGTGCCAATTACACGCTGGTGTTGTGTTATAGGTACGAAGTAGATACTCTAATTGGGTGTATTTTCTGCGTTCAAATTACAACATCTTTTCCTGTTGCGAATATTGTGGATATGCACTAGCAGCTGATGTCGAATAACTATTATTCGTCAACCTACTTAATATTGAAATGAAGTAATGTGAAATTCAAGTCATCTAATGTTACGACAAATCATGCATCTGCGTATATGGCACAGGCATTAGGTCGTTGTATTTATAGATGATTTCATGAATTATTTACGCGTTCAAATAGTAGTCATAAATAAATTGTATGAATGTTGTCACTGAAATAATATACGTGAATAGATTTTTTTTATGTAAGTAGCTTGCTTAGATACGAAAGAAAACAAAATAGAAATTACAATAGATCGTTACTTCCTCATTACTTCATGATTCTTATCGCATTATCTGCATAATTTTTCAATTATGTTTATTCGACATGTTTTTCTGAACTGCAATTGAAGCTTTTACATGTAAACAAAAATGCTATTCTTTTATTTCATGTTCTTATAATTTTTTTTATTTCATTTTAGATCGTACTTCTATTAGCGGCTTGCCTTGCCGTTGTGAAAGCTGGAGGCTATGGACTTGTCGGTACTAGTACTTATTACAGCGGCGGCGGATCTGGGTTAAATTACGGCGGCTACAAACCTGGATACGGAGGAGGAAGTTATGGAGGTTACTCTGGAGGTTCTACGGGATATCGACCAGGTTATAACAACTATGGTGGTTATGGTGGTTACGATGGTTACGATAATTACGATGGATATAACGGGGGAAGTTATTACAGCGGATATCGCCCTGGTTATGGCGGTTACTCTGGTTCTAGACCTAGTGGATACGGTGGGTATAGACCCGGATATGGTAGTTATAAACCCGGTTACAGCGGTTATGGCAGCTATGGTAGCGGTTACAGTGGTTATGGTGGATATGGAGGCTCTGGATATTACGAAAAATGAAATTAATGTAAGATTAAAGTATTGTATATATTACTTTTCATGGATACCAATTAATTTAGTCATATGTACATTATTTCATCACGAATTTAATTGTTTTTTACATATAGCACGGTGTAGAATTTAATCTAACAATTATTGTAGTATTCGAGACGTATGAATAAAATTAAGATTACGTATCACCTTTATTTTTAAATTTCCCGCTATTCTACTCCGTCAAAAACGTCAAAGTCGAATACTCCTTTTGACAATTTTGAAAAATCTCTGGATCACGTATTAAACTCATTCAAAGCTATGATTGATGTACTTTTACAATTAACTCTGGTATCTGCTTTTACCGCTAGCGGATTACACGAAACTTGTATTTCACCCAAGATATCTTCCGAAACAATCATCGCGCAGGATGTCGAAACAATGAACAGTGCCGCTTATATTATTGAATTCAACGTTACCTGTTCATTTGGAAACGTTTCCAATCTCTACGCAGAAATTGAAAGGAGCATAAAACTTGTACCATCAACCGGGCCAAATTCGTACCAATTAAGTTCGATTGAAGAATTTTCGACTATCCACAAAAGCGCTGAGAGAATAATACGTATTTTTGACGCAAGTGAATATACCGCTATCAAAAACGCTGGCCGTGTTGGTGAAATACGCGATGGGACTCTGGAACTTTTTAAGTTATCCGTAAATATTCCTAAGAAGTTGAGGAAGCGTTGGTTGAAGTGTGAATTAGTGGCAACGGTGATTTCGGGTATCATAGGATGCGTAGCCTTTTATTTGAAATCGAAATTGGTATCGTAAGAAGTTCTAGTTTTTTCATGTTAATGTGTTCGTTTACATAAAGGATTTGTTACGTAATTGTAGTTATTCGATCGAAAAAAATGCTAAATAAGAATCTAGAAAGTGTGCCAAATCCTACGCTTATTGCCGTTGGTGCCAACCTACAGCTTATGTATTTGCAACTTTGTAACATTATGCAACAAAGCGTTCCCCCTAAAAACATACAACATTATTTTTTGTACTGTTATTTACATTTAATTTCTATTAATTGCTTACTTACCACTTATTTGAGAAGTTTTGCAACAGAATCCGATGATTTCATAAATGATTGGTAGTTCCGTTTTTGGAATCTGCACAAACTTCGCAAGCATGTATATAAAACAGATGAAAGTGAGACTCCACTTTCACTTTCACTTTTCAAGTTTTCTTATTAATGTGCTCCAAGCTTTTGACAAGTTCAGAAGTTATATTTGACAGCTGTAGTTAGTGGTTTTAAATGATGTACTTGTTTGAGGTAAGTATGTTTCCATCACTGCTTGTCGTTGAGATTTCAAAGAATCAATAGCAAATTCTATATATGCGCTTGTTGATGGGTTGAGTAAATAGGGCAGGGGTTTCTTTACTATTACTTATGCAAAAGAAAACTATACAGAGGGTATCCGCACACAGAGTGTGGATAATGGATAATTCCTTCCTCGAGCAATTTAAACTAAGAAAAAATCTTAAAACAACGTAAAATTATACCTAAATACATTGGGTTTTCTGTTTCCGGTGAGCACGATACAAGTTTGGCTTTTTCAATCAAATGTTTTGCATATCATTGCGTCTTTGCACGCTACTTTATCAATACTTCGAACAATTTTTTTATACAAACTAGATTCTGCTACAAGCCCGTCGAAATCGTTGGCATGTTTGGTTTATTACTGCATTTTTTTTTTTAGTGGAACTTCCTGTATATTTTTCCAAAATTTAATAGAAAAGATCTTTTTTGTAAACATTCCCTTCTATCTGAACTCTATCTTCTGTAAAGTAACTATATTCATGGAGATCATCGAACTCACACAGCAATTTCTTATTATTTCAAATAGTCTGATAAAAGAAATGTCTTTCGGGTGATGTCATGTGGTTAATATTTAACTTGACGTTTCGCTGATTATCCAGTCAGCTTCTTCAGAAGATTTCTAAAGACAGTCTTTAGAAATCTTCCGAAAGACATTTCTACAATGGATTACGGTCGTGAAAGCCTACACTCAGTCTGATAAAAGCTTCATATACACTCCCCGACAAAAACTTAGGAGCGGTAAGACGTTTTAAGGGTTTTAAGGGTTACAACATCTCTTTGCGAAACTAACAAGATATCTAATTAAGTTTTTATTCATAAAAGTAAAATAAACTTAAAAATATCTCCTCCAGTAACATATGAACTAAATAATAAATTATTACTCCAATGTTTAAACAATTTCTGTGACAAAAATTTAGACGCTCTGTTGCAAATGTAAAACAAAAATCAACAAACGAGTGATCAGTAATGCGTAGATCCTCCACTGTTCTTAATCACTTCTAATAGTCTGTTATTAATAGATTTATATAAATTTAATACATAATTTTGAGGGATATTCTGCCATTCAGTCACTTTGAAGTTTTCAGTTCCTGTACCGTGAAATATTGACGGCCTCCGCCATAAACGCGACGTGACAATTCACCCCACATGTTTTCAATAATGTTTAAGTCTGGTGACCGTTTTAATTTTTTTTCTCTTTAAACCATTCAGTAATGGTTTTTGCTTTATGAATTGGCGCATTATCTTGCTGAAAAACAAAATTGCGCCCAGCCTATTGGTTTCCAAAACCTAGAAGATTGTCACGCAATAAGTCTCTATACGTCACAGATGTCATTTTGTTTGTGCAAAACACTATCCCACTTTTATCACGGAATCCAATCGCTGCCCATATCATCACAGATCCATCCCCTAATTGTCTGGTCATTTTCACTTTTGGTTCCTTTCTCAGATCATGATAATAATGCGAGTACCCATCCGGTCCGTCCAAATTAAAACGTTTCTCATCGGAAAATATAACTTTCCCCCATTGTTTCTTCCAGAATACGTGTTCTCCAGCAAATCTCAACCTCGCTTCTTTGTGTTTCACCGAAAGTAGCGGTTTTCTCAACATTTTCTTCCTTGATATTACCGGTGACGCCTTTAAAATCCTTTGAACATTACGCACGTGCGTTTGTACCCTCGCCTGTTCTGCAATAACTCTCGCCGACGCAGAAGAATTGGATGCACACCGCAATATCATGCGTTTATCCCGCTTACTTACAGCTTTCGGTCGCCCCTGACCTTTTGGTTTGCCGTAATTTTCCGGATCTTTTAGGAAATTTCTAACGGAATGATCGCTTCTTCGTATTCGACGAGCAATTTCTTTCTTACTAACACCATCCTGGTGCTAGACTAGAACTTCACCCCTTTCTATCAAGGATAATTGTTTTTTTCTACCCATATTGCAAACACTTTATAAAATATAATTTCTCGTGGTGAAATGTGTACACTTTACCAGCACAACCATTACATATAAAGAGAAGTATCAAATGAAAACATTTTTGCTTATATTAATGTAATAAATGCACAGGGTCTAAATTTTTGTCACATTTAAAATTCCTATTTTGATTTGGGGAAATCCCAATTACCCCTCATAAAGCAATAAATACCCAGAAATATCTATAAATGGACTATTTACATAACAAGTATTAATAACCCTCATTTACATTTTATATAATCTCTATAAACTTTGTTCCGTAAATAGAAACGATACCGCGTCTATGTTTTTGTCGGGTAGTGTAATTAACCACTATTTTGAATTTTGATGTAGATTCTTATCGCAATGACAATCTGTAATATTCTACCGCAAATATATTGCGCACCTTTCGTCTTCGATGATGATGATGAAGATACTTCCGATCCGGATCTGAGAAAAAAACACAGGAACAGAAAGAAGCCATGCGCCCGAAACGCAGAAGCGAGATTTTTCTTTCCTATCAACTTTTCGTATTATAATGTAAATTACAACTACAATTGTGGCGAGGACAATCCTCAACATGCATATGGACAAGGTAAATACATGTATCTATACAACTTACCTTTCTCTATTGTTACTTATGCATTTTCATAGTGGGTGATTACCTTCTTGGAAGTGTTAACAACAAACCCAGTCACCATAAACCATTTGGACACAGACCACATCATCATGGTGGAAACAAACCGTCAAAACCAGAAGTTACAAACAAGCCCGGGGATGTTGAGCATGATCCTATAGATGATTATACTTTAAGCCAGCCACAGAAGCCTACCATTAGGCCTTTCCATACTTTTGTTCAAAATCACAGTCAAGGTATGGGAATTTTACACACTATCGTAAATGGTATATTCGGGAGTACTGCTCAAACACCACCTTCTCCCCCGATTCCCGTACATGAGATCCAAGAGGATGCTAACTTAGCAAAATGGAGGCCAGGGCAACTAACACTGGCGTATAATTCCACAATTGGTCAACATTCTCAGGATTCGTCGCAGATGAATTCGAAACAACTATACAGAGTAGTTAATAGGAGAATTGATCGATTTTGAAGACCTATTTTGGATTCCTTTTGAGTAAAAATAACATATTTTATGATAAAAATATATAATTTATTTAGTGTAAATACAATAACTCTAAAATAAACAATAACATATCATTGGTTCTACTCTATTTTGTCTTCGTCACCATCTTTAAGAAAAACCGTACAATTTTGTTCCTCCGATTCTCTTTTGGATGACGTCAACAAAGGTGCGGGTATTAGTAATTTCGAATTCTTTATTTCATGCTGAATTTCCTTTAAATTAACATCCGCAGAATGATTGATTTTAAGTGGTTCGTTGAAGTACGTTCTATAGACTTCAGGATTGATAGACGAAACGATCTCGTATCCAGCTAAGAAATTTGCAAAGGCAGCATTTTCTGCATCGTAATACTTACGTTTTGGTGTTGCACGCTTAAATTTCTTTCCATGAGGCTCTTGACTGGTTTCTTTGAGGATACCCATAAAAGGTTCGATCATTTCTTTTGTGAATTTCAAGTTGGTACCAACCTTTTCGTTGCTTGTGCTATTGAATTGGATTATGCTGTTGTTATGGGTGCAATTTTCAAGGTGCGTCCTCACACTTTTGAGGAGGTCCTTCAAAGACTTCGCGCCAGCTACTTCTTTTATTGTGTGGAATATTTCGATGATTTCGTGTACTTCTTCAGGATTTAAAGTATCTCCTTCTAGGTGATTTTTAACGATATAATAACCTGGATTTTCTGGTTGGTTGGCGTCTCCAAATCTCGATTGTAGTCGCGGTTCCTTTGATTTGGGTTGAATGGTTATCTTCATGGTTCCTACGTCTTTCTGTTGCGGATGAGACAAGCTTAACGCGTCTAATACATGACCAACTTTTACGTAATCATCTTCGTGGCTCGTGGAATCTTCTCCTACGTCAGCAAAACGAGGTGTTATTAAGGTTAATTTGTTTTTAGTTTTTGCTTTTGTTACTTCAGGTACTTTTGCGTATGGAACGAGTAATCTTGGTAAAGACTGTCGTGTCGAACTAACTATTCTTCTAGCGTTTTGGGCTACGTCATTGACATGTTGCAACGCTTCCTGCCCGGATTCAATACTCTGACGCATTATTGAGCCAACTTTATGAAAAACTCCTCCTTCCTCTAAGGAATTTCCTGAAAATTTTGGTGAACCTACTATTTCATTATCAGTAGCTTTCTTGTTGATAATCTTATAATCAGCAGGGATTATCAGGTCTTGCGGAGGTATCATTATTGTGGCTAGCGCAGCATTTCGCATGGATGCTAACATATTGTTAAGATAATACATAGGAGCTTTCTTGTCTTCTAAAGAATTCTTGGTGACGGTTCCAAAATTCTTTATGGTCTTTGGAACGTCTAATCTTGCGTAAGGGTCAATTATTAAGCTGATCAAAGGTAGTTGTCTCCGCGTTCCCTTTTCTATTGATTTCTTTTGCTTCAAATTCCTTATTTCTCTGCGATATCTATGTCCAATGTACGGTTGATTGGGCGGGAAATGTAATAAATAGGTACTAACTCTTTCAGGGTAATATGATTGGTTGTTCTGTAAAGGATTTTCGCTCTCGCGAGGTTGAAATATAGTTTCTTGTATATTTCGGTGAAAATTTTTTTTGTCGTGGGAGTCAAGATCTTCTTTATGAATTTCTTTTATATATTGCTTCAATCTGTGAAAACTATGACCATAGGCATTATCGTGGGATTGTTTGTGATTAAACTGTTGAGGTGCAGGATTTCCTAAAACATCTTCAGTATAGGGTGAATCCAATGTATTTCTACGATTTCCCATATTATTTAATCTCCAAAGATAAAGTTGTTCATCTCCAAATCTATTGTTTTGCTGGCCATAATTATTGCTTTGGAATAATGTTCTACTAGGTTGATGCTGTTCTTTATTGTTATTCCCAAGAAAGGTTGGTTCAAAGCCATCAGAAGATATTTCAGAATTTTCCAATTCTTTTCCAACTAGCCTTTCTTTCATATTAACATAGCTAGGAAGATCTATTGCTCGATCAAGATACATCTTGCGTTTTAAATGACGTTCATCTTGTACCATTGGATTAATATCTTCTTCCACTTTTTTTTCTGTTGTGCTTTCCATTGGTAATAAGATCTGCATTGGCATTTTGGTATAGTCTTTAACCTTGCCAAAATTCTGTATAATCGAAGCAGTGTGCTCCACATTTCTTGGATTAGTGTTGGGCTTAGGTGCAGCGACAATTGACAGCAGATCTAAATCATCATCGAGTATTTTATCAAGGAAGTCTCCGTTTAGGTTAGGTTTATACTGATTTTGGTAATCACCGTTTTCGGCAATGTTTGATTCAGAACTGGGATGAGTTTTGGAACTATCTGTGATAATATTTGATTTTTCTGTCGTAGAAACATTAATGTTCTCTACATTATCTACGCGTAACTTAACAGCGGGCTTGGACGAGGCTGTTTCTTCGCTAGATTCAGCACTTGAACGCAGTGAAGTTTCCAAATTGGAATCAAACCTTTCTGAATTGGGAGCGGATTCACTTAAATGGTGAATATTTTCAATATTTATATACTCGCTTTTGTCGTTATTTCTCAACATACCGAACTCTAAATGGGAATCTGTACTAGAATCAGAAGTTCTTGCAACATTCGAGTTTGAATTAGCAGATTTTAAATTATGTTCGTCGAAATCATCCTTTTTTAAAAAGCCTACCGATTGCAAGTTAGCATTCGGTAAAACACGGGAATTAATTTTTGCCTTTAAAGATGATTCGTTTTTAATATCACTTAGATTTTCATTAATTCCTTGAATTGCTTTAAGATTCCTTGATTTAGCTAATGCGTCATTGATTTCTGTATCTGAACTTGATAATTGTTCAAGGGTCTTTAAATCGAAAAATAAGGGTAGGTCACTATTAAGCGGTAGCACACCTTGAGAAGATGGGGCCTTATATTTTCCTAAGTTGATATCATTTTTGATGTTCTTTAAATCTGAAGGCGGGTTATCTCTAGCAGATTTGATCATTTGCGAATGTTCATCGATAGTACTTGGTTGCATTATGTTGATTTTATTGATTTTTGGGATTGTTAAATTAGAATCTGGCAAATTAGTTATAGGCTCTTCTAGCAATAAAATTTGTTGTTCGTCAGTAGTTTGCTTCGGAACATCACTTTGAATGTGAAATTCCAAAGGATTAGCTTTATCTGTGCTTTGATCAATTTCTTTATTTCCAGCCTTGAATATCGATATTGGATCTTCTTTCCTAAATATACTTTCTTTTGGCAATTCATAATCCGCTGGATGTATTTGTACATTTTCTAAGCTATCTAAGTTATCTGAATTTAAATTTGCCGATGTTAAAAGGCTGTCTTCATGGGTATACATTGGATTTGATTCGAGCAATAGATGATGTGTGGGATGAAGTTTGGCTTTCGCAATTGCTAGGTTGTGCAATGCCTTAGCTTTAGCAAGATGTAGCTGGGTTAACAGTGGAATGCCAACGATATCTTCTTCTTGACAAATTATGTGACTCCAAAAGCATAATAATGTTATTATGGTAGTTTTCTGGGTTATCTGAAATAATGTTTTGGAAAAATAGAATTTATCAACTGTTTTCAAGAAAATTTTAAAATAATAAGTTTTTCTTTCAACAGCTTTTTTCAATTAAAGAAAAAAACAGGTTTCTATTAAATTAAACAACATACTTCTTTGTTATATCACGTTAACCCTAATTTACAGGATCCACAAATTACAGATTACTTTTTATTTTGAATTTTCAAATTGCAGCTCGAAATTTGTTAAAACTTATTTGAATCGTAGCACCTATTTGGTTAAAGATAAAGAAGCCAAAAACGTGAAGCATACAGGGCGATCTTAATTAACAGTTCACGATTGTTATCTTTGTTATTATTAATTCTACGAAATCGGTTAAATTAACAGTATTCTTGTCGCTGGTTAATGTGCAGTTAATAGAGAAACAACTGAATTAGTGGCAGTGGCGGCACAAGAAAATCGAAGCTTAATCCTTGACGTCACCACCAGCCGCCACTGAATAGAATAAGGCAATTTTATAGAAGAAATCAAACCTACACTTTGAAGAAATAAGCAGAGAATTTACATTTAAGTGTTAAAAAAAGTAGATTTTACGATTAAATGCGCTCCTTTTTATACTTTGAGGCTTGGACAAGTATTAAACAAGAACACATTAACCAGCATTTATAGCAGTAAAAGAATATTACAAAATATAAATTTTTTTGGGGATAATTAAAAAAAAATGGTAAATACCTATTATTCGTTATCTTTATGCGCAGGTGAATTTTTAAAATTCTTAATATTAATTGTATTTAAGCATTTTGTAAAAATAGATGGGTGACCTAAATATTTATACAATTTATTTCTTTTTATCAACTGTAAAACATGTAAATTTAAAAAGGTTTCACCTGTTTTTTGGCACTGACATTGTTATTTTGATATGAAAATAATAATGCTTGGCAATCACCAAAATCTCTGTTAAAAAATATTTTATTTGATTATCTTAAAAAAATAGCATTTTCAAAGAAAACTTGTCGTCTATCTCTTAAATCGTACTTATGTATTTCATGTTTTTATGAATTATTTTACTGTGCCGAGACATAGAAATTTACCCAAACACACTTACCATTTTGATCAATTTTAACACAAAAATTACCAACAACTGTAACATCCACACCACATTTGACATAAATCGCATTTCAAACTTGTACCTGTGAATTGTTTTGCTTAGTTAGGAAAACATTGTTACTCGGACTTGTTCCAATTGCGAAACTACATTTAGACTGCAACTAGGGTAAATGAGAGACGAACAATGTAATTTTAACAAATTTATTTAAAAATATGTATTATTATACATTTGACACAAAAAAATTATATAAGTGCACCGTATTTTTGATAATTTTATTGTACTTACGATATTAATGTAACATTGTAATTTTTAAATTATCTTCCATCGTAACAATATCGTATAACTATGTGTAGCAAATCTAAATTTCAAATAAATCGCGATGTCTAGATAATAATTAATAACTTAGTGCATGCACATCTTTTCTCTTGTAACAAACAACAGAAATAGAATGAAAAAACAATCCTAGATCTTAGAAAATAAATTAGCTCTTATTTTGAAAATTGCGTTTCTTATTCTTATATATCACCGACGATGGCAAGTCGATATCATTTAAAATAAAGGAAAATCATTTAAAGAAAGTATAATAAAAGAGAGATAAAGGAAAAAAGAAGGTCTTCTCTATCAGCACCTCAAAAATAGAAATCTTTGTAAATTTCCTTTTACATTTTCACCATTTCAATGCACAAAATATACAGATCAAGTGTACGTAAATTGCTAATCAAATATATTATTTGCGAAAACAAAGCACATCGACGTCGAAAGTATTATTAATCTTGTAAAAAAAAAGGATAAAATAAAAATCATTTTCCCTTTGGAAAATAAAAAAAATGCATATCGAACGTCATTTTGTTTTGGTGTTATCTATTTCGGCTTTTCTGATGTTTACGTAATGATTGTCAATTTGATTTATTTGCAAATACAAAATACTAGATACACCTCTTACAAGTCTGACTGGTCTGGACCTAAAAAAATAAATTCAGTATTAATAAATACCATAAACTATAAGTTTTATTTATCTGAAAACCTGAACAAAATACTCAAGACGATATATTTAATAAATATCGAAAAGTAATTAAAAGAGAGTTTTTCAATTGTATTTTGTTCAGATTTCGTAAAAATCCTATCTTGCATTCTATATTTATTTGCATTTGATATACAAAATTCTAGCCGTACAAAAAATGATTACAATTCCTAATAATAAAAATCACAATGAAACAACAAACATCCAAAGCTACCGCCAGCGCATGCTATAAAACAGAAAATTATTATACAACAATTAAGACAGTAAAGAGATGCGATTATGAGAATGGAACTAACGAGGAGTAAGAGAAAATGATGAGTGGTAAGATGAAAAAAGCTTGCGACACGCAGTGTGAAAGAAAATGGTACAAAAAAAACATGATAAATGATAAAATGTCGGATGCAGTCAATATTTAATCATTAAAGTGTGTATATTTAATATATTATTCTTTAAATTATAAAAAAAGGTAACGAACAATTTTTTTTTTAGAGGGGGTTCGTCAGATTTATTAATCCCCCCCAAATCTAATAACTACACCAATCTCTTGAAGCAAACTACACCTTTCTTTTAGTGTGTTTAGTGTTTAGTTGAATGTTCAACAAGAAACAAAATACAAAAAAAAAAACTAGTGACCAAGTTAGTGCTTTCGTGTTTGAGATGTATTATGGAAAAAGTAGGTAGTTAAAATTAATAATAAAATCGTGGTCAGTATATTAAGTTTTAGCGATGTACACCCTTAGCGATTTATCACAAAAGCAGAATGGTAGGTCTAAGGATGTCAATTGATACTTTTGTCCCTAGATTTGCGTAAAAAGTATTGATGGTTGTCTAACCATTAAACTTTTCGTACTACACAATCTACTGCGATCATAGTTTTGTACCATATATACTCTTGTATAAGATGGGAAGTCTAATTTTGCTATTGTGAAGATGGTTGTCGTAAGGAGCATTTTTTGACTTGTGTAAAATCCGTGAATATCAAAGATTGTTTGGGATATTACAGGATACTTCTTGTATTCCAATTAAGTCCTCGCTTAATGATTATTTTTTTCCGAATATACCCCAAAATAACTTTTTACAACAACCTCTAAGATATACAAAGGAAGATTCCAAGGTGTCTGGGACCTCTGTTCATTTTGACGGAACCCCACATTGACATCTGAAATATCGACGATTTTTATATTTCTTTGTAATTGCACCGTTTTTATAAGTAAAAAAAAATATTTATCACCACATGTGAATTCTACTGATGAATGAAACTAGCGCAGATGAAATTTTTTTTGGCCCCACTATTCCTCACCGCTTGGGGGTTGAACAGAAAATTACAAAATACGCACAAGTAATTCCCTTCCATCTTGCTTTTCCCCCTCACCACCCCAAACTATCTCGAAAAAAAGGAAAAGTCTAGCATATAATAAATCATAAAAATTTTAGTAATAAAAAACAAAATTTTTTGTAATGCAAAAATAATTAAAATGGTTTGTACATGATATCACCACGATCTTCGGGTCGCTAGTCATCCTGCCGAATTGGAGTGATGCATACCCAGCGATGAACCTACACATCCTCAAAAGGGTGGAGATCAGAGGCCAAAAAATCTCATCTAGAAGGTGCATTTGGTGATATACATAATAACGGCCGTAAACTACAAAAATCTAAAAATTATCAAAATTACAGAGGTCCTAAACGTGGGGCTTTGCATAAATGGAACACTCGATGGGTCTTAGAAATTTTTTAAGTTTCAATGCGATCCATGACTGACAACTTTTGGAATTTTCCCTTGTAACCTGTGTAGATTAAAATTAATTTCAGGGACAAAAAGTAACCATGGTATTGTAACCTTTCACCATTTCATTGCATCATTTTCAAGATAGAATTAATTTTATCTTGAAAACACTGCAAGCAGTTCAGCGTTTCAGATTACTAACTGGATCAGATGTTAAAAATTGAAGTATGTTTATCAAATGCAAACAGATACAGTATCTATTGTGTAGATGAATAACAAATGATCAAAGACATGTGTATGTATACAGAAAGAGATAGAAATGTATCGGTAACATGGAATATGTTCAGTCAGAATTACGTAAAGGTGGAGTTTACTCCAAAGAGAGAGTTCAATTTAACCATTGGTTCATAATCCGCAAATAAGGCACTACTTTATTAAAAGAAACAACTTGGAAAATAACAGATGAACGTAACAACGCTACTTATTTTGCGGATTATTGTTCCAATGTGTTTTTAACGCCTACCAAATAAAAAAAAAAGGTAAAAGAAACTACTACATAATTTCATATATACACGGAGCATTAAAAAAAAAAAAAATCATTCTCGTAATAACCCAAAAAATGTAAAAACGTTTTTTTTTTTATCAAGTAAATATGTAGCCATGATGCTTGATTGATTTTCAATGCATTTGAAAACGTTTCATTTACATTTTTAGATTACTTGTAAATCGGCCCGTAAAATTCGTTTTAATTTTTTTTACTCGAAAAAAAGAAATCATTAGCTAATTTTAATTTGGTACCTCTAGGGATTACCCAGGAACGTCTAACTCATATTTAGACAATGCGCAATCGTAAAAATCCGCCTCCCTCCTCTTTCAAGAGGCACTTGTCGCCCCATTTGTTTCTAAACTGTGTTCAGGACTTTGACTCTCAGGACGATTTTCGGAAAGGTACATGAGGTCTTTGTTTCTACCACTCAAGACTCTCGGACAGCGCGCGAGATAACCGGATATGCCACCTGATTTGTTCACTATCGCATGGTCGTGGATCATTTTGAACGCTCTAGACGGTAAGATGTCGTAGTTATTCTCGTACGATAAATGCGCTTCGTTCCAGGAATCGTAATACTGATTGTATTCAGGGTAATTGCTGTAGAATTCCTGAGGTGTTTGCGCTGGGGTCGAATCACCCGTACTATTTCTTAGCGGCGATAGAAAGTTGGACGGTGGACTCATTTGAGCGCCTTCTAATTCTTCCTGAAGTATCCTGAAAGCCGCCGCGTGCAATTTGTCCATGGACATTCCCCTAAAGATTTGACCTTTCTTCCTTCTCAATAAACTCTGAACTAATTCGCTGACCAATCTTTCGCTGACCACGGGAGATCCGGGTGAGTTTATTCCGCTGGACGAAAAGCTATCAGATTCGCTATAATTTTTCAGTGGCAAGGTCAAACTTTCTCTTCGACTTTGCATACTTTCTTTAGTTCCCTCATCTTCGATCACACTATTAACCATCACAGCCTGTTCCATCTTATCTTCCTCTTCATTATCCTCATTTTCACATTCATCTTGCAGAAGCTTAAATAACCTAGAGTGCGTAGAAGCCCTTTGGTATCTGGTCATCTTCCTCAATTCGGGGAAATCGGATTCGTTATCCGATAAATGCCTGCTAATATCCGATGTAACACCGGAATCAATGTCGTCTTCACTTATATCTTCCAAGGATCTCCTACTTTTTGTCGATTGTTCTTTTAACGTTTCGGCTTGCGACTGGGCGCCTTCAATCACCGATGTGCGCTCTTTTATGTTAACTGGGGTATCATTATCGTTTCTTTCCTTTAGTTTTGCTTGGCTAGCCCTTTGTAGAGCTTCAATTCTTTCCTTTATTGATGGCATCTTCACTTCAGCTTCATTTTCGGCAATTTGATCTTGCGGTTGGCATTCCTGTTGTGGATTTTGGCTGCAAACTATACTCTGAACTTCAGAATTAGTAGAGCATTCATCACAAACTTCAAAATCGTCCGAAATAACTTCTTGATTTGCTTTCTTGATTTCTGGTTTGATCTTAGGTTTAATTTCATTTCTTTCTTGACGTAGTTCTTCTGGATAGCGACTGCTTTCTTTGTTCTTACTTTTATTGGTATCTTCTGTTTTCTGTTTAATTTCCATTTGTTTATTTTTCATTATTTTGGGACTTTCTATATCAGATTCGTATTCGCTAGATATAACAGAATACTGTTTAGACTTCTTTGTTATTTTCTTATGTCTAATTTCCTTATACCCGTTTGCAGTTTCTATCGTACTTTTATTGCTTTCTTTCTTTACAACTTCTTCTTTTTCTTGTCTAGCGATGTTATTGGCTTGAATGCTATTTTCTACTATTTTATTGCTGGAAATATTTTGTTTAACTTCTTCAGTTTTATATTGGTTTTTACCCAAGTAATATTGCTTGCTAAGTTTGTTGAAGGACTCCAAATTCTCTATTAAGGAGTTGGTGCTTTCTACAATACCATTACATAGAGTTTGTTGGGTTTGTAATTCTTTGGAGGAGCATTTTTTAGAACCTTCTTCGTTGAATATCATTTCTTGTGAATTTTGGTGAACAATTTCTGACGATGTTTTTTCGTTGTCATTGTTTATTGATGTAAAAGACTTGCCAGATCTTACAAAATTATCTTCTGTCATTTTTTCACTTACAGTGTCACCGTTTTTAGTTTCTACAGTATAAATTTGGTTGATTTGCTCTTTATTTTCCATAACGAGGTTCTTGATCACCTTATCTTTGTTAACTTGATTTACGTCTTTGCATACAGCTGTTTCAACTCTACTGCTCTTGATGACACCATTCACCAATTCCCCTTTTGTTAATATATTTTGGTCCATCACCAATTCATTATTAAACGAATTTATTTTGGAGTTAGTTGTGGTAGTTGTTCTAGCATTTTCATCTTCCGTAACTGTAGCGTGTTTGGTATCCGTGTGGGATTCGTTTAAAAACTTTGTGGCATCTTCGTTGTGGATGACGGCAAACTTTTGCGTTTCTTTTATACAAGTTTCGTCAGCTATTTTCAATGCTTCCTTGGTACCATCCAGTTGCTCAATCTCGTTTGGCTCTGATTTTTCTGTCTCTGTTTCAGTTTGAATCTTTTCTACAATTAATTTTTCACTTTCTGAAATAGCGTTTTCTGTAAGATGATTTTGATCATTAAAGGTTTCCTCGCCATTTTGTTCATTTATTGTATTTTCGTCTTCTACGATGCTATTGTCGTAGTTATCGTAATCATCTTTTCTGTAGTTGCAAATATTTCTTCTATATTGCATATCGTCATCTCTATCCTTGTTTATTTCACTCCAAAAATCAGGACCATCACTATCATCTTCTTGATTTTGATTTTCATCGATTTCTTCTTTATTGTTGTTATTAATTTCTTGTATTTCCAAATTTTCTTCAAATTCACTGTTCTTGTTGTTATCCTCTTCTTTATCAGAAACAATATCCGCGCATGGTGTTTCTGCTTTTATAGAATAGGATTCATCTAGGGCCACTGTTTCTGATGGTCCCCCTCCATCATGTACTGCAGAATCGAACCTCGCGGGGTTAACATCCTCCAAACGTGATTTTAATCGATACGGTTCTGCTTCCATCATCTGGTCCATAGTAAAAGTTGTATCAACATCAATTTTTTCATCGCTGTTATTTTTAACGCGTATTTCTGCGTTTATCTCATCATTTTCATCTAGATACACAGTGCCATTAATGCAGGTTTCATCACTTTCCCTGTCGCTTTCACGTTCATTACCAGCCGTTACAGTCTCTACGCTGACTGTAGTGGCAACACTGGATTCCCTTGTATGCCTCCCAATTCGCGAACAATAGCTTCTTTCACTCTCTTCGTATATGGTGCTTAGTTGATGAGGTATCGCTTCATCTCCCAGATATTCTGAGGCATCATCGTTGTCCTCAGTGGTTGTAGTACCTTCTGAAACACTATCTTCTTCATCGCAACTAGATGGTATATCAACTGAGTAGATGTTGATATCCGAAACGGATTTAATTGCTTGAAGAGAACCGTAACTATTCTTATTTGGAGATGAATTTTCTTCACCTTCAACTTCTGTTTCCGTATCTGAATAATCCGAATCTGAGGAATTAGCACGAGTGTCCGTCTCAGTTTCAGTTTCCGTCTCCGTGTCAATATCGGAGTACTTCTCGTTGTGTTTCATAAGATTCTCTTTCGTTATTATGGTACAAGGTTCTTCTAATTTTTTAGCTTTCTCGTTCAAATGTTGATTCAAGAAATTTCGATTATCTTCAACGTAACAATTATCTTCGAATGCCTTGCATAGCTCTTGGAAATTGTTACATTTTTCCTCAGGAATTTGTACCGTATCCTCTTGGATTGATTTCTTTTTTTCTGGCACGATGTTGATCTCCCGTTCCTTTTTGCATTTCTCTTCAAATTTACTCCGAATTTCGTCAAAATTTTGACATTTCTCAGGAGTAGGAGTGCTATCATCCGGTGTTTCGCTATTGACATCTTCAATTTGTACCGGATTTTGTTCGTAGATTTGATTATACAAAGCCATTTCATCAGTCGATGAGTAATTCATCGATTCTTCACTATCGCAAGGTACCGATGGGTAAATTGGATAGGGATACATATGCGGGTAACCATAATAGTATGGATGGTAGTTATATGGATCCCAGTATGGGTATGGAGTGTAATTGGGATCTTCCGAATCAGTATCTTGACTTTGTGAAGATCTAGTTAGTTCGGCCTCTATGTCCGATTCGTTTTGGTAGGGTATCGGGTAGAATGGAGAATAGCATCCCCAGAATGGAAGAGGTGTACTTCTAGGGTTAGTTTTCAAATCGTCACTATTATTCTTAATCTGTTCCACTTCCCAATCACAGTCTTGATATGGCAGTGGATAAAACGGGGAATAGCAACCCCAGTATTGCGGCAGTGATGCTGGCGTCGACCTTGATGCGGACGACGATCTTGGTGCAGAGGTCGATCTCCTTGCGCCTTCCATATGATCAAATTCATGGTCCCTACTTTGTCTCCTGGAAGGAGCTTGAGGAGAACAACCTCTAAACGGCAGTGGTGTACTTCTGGCAGTGGCGTTTGGCTTCTTCTCATGCTCAGAATCTGAGCTACTATCCTTATTGCCAACTTTCCTCTGTGAAATTTGAGGTGAGTAACCTCTAAATGATAAAGGCGTTTGACTTCTAAAATTTAAATTGATTTTCTTATCAGTTTCCGAATCAGATTCGCTGTCTTTAGATGGTTTTCTCGGCGGCTTCTGTGGTGAGCATCCTGTGAATGGTAGTGGTGTACTTCTTGGATTCGTCGCAACTTTCTTTTCATACTCAGAATCTGATTCGCTGGTATCTCTTACTTTTCTAGGTGGTTTCTGAAATGGTAGGGGAGTAGCGCTTCCGGGTGGTTTCTCGGCGCCGTCCTTTTTGGATAATTCGCTCGTAGGCGTTGGACAAGGAGAGTAAAAATACGGCGGCCAATAATTCGGCCAATACGGCGCCGATGGCGGAGGGGGATGTGGATAATTGGCGCTAAAGCCGTAGTAATAGGAGGGGTCGGTTGGTGGCGGGCAATTTTCGATAGAATCGCTAGCTTGATTGCCGTCCGCTACAACAGATCAAAACGAACCAAAACGTTGCAAAATATCTACTTTGTGCGTAGTTCTCGCAAAATTTGCCATAAAGATTATTAAAGCATTCTTCCCATAATATTTTCTGCCAAGTTTAGGATCAAATTGTACACAATTTTATTCAATAATCTTTAAAGCAAAATAGTTTTGCAAAAAAAGATCCCCACGCACATGCTACATCAAAAAAAAAGATTACAGGTAGGCTTAAAAAAATCTATTAAGTGTTTTGTTTTTAGGTCAATATTCGTCGTTTCGCTTGAAAATAAAAAAAGATGTTCATGAGGGGTGAACTCATGAATAATATGAATATGGATCGTTATTACACGGGAGTTAGGCTCAGAAACTTGCAGCATACAGTTCTATGGATATTCTTCTAGTTTTTCTTAGAGACAAGACCAATAATACTTAATAAATGACGTTTCGTTATTAGCTGTTCGTATGTGGTATATTGATCATGCTTCGATAATCGAAGTTCGTTTTAATTGGAACTTATTATATAGATTTAATGGGGTGAATTTGATCGACTATGTTGATGTAGTGTGTAGTATTTTACTTTGACGTGTGAATTTGGGGATGATAGACGATGGAAAACGAAATTGGTCCTTACCGCATGTTTCCCCGGTCATGGCTTGAAGGACTTTGAACGATCGACTTGGAATCTTCCCTCCCGTATATTTCTTTGGCTCTTGCACGGTCTGTTCACTTGGTGGTATATAAGGTTTTCCAGTTGCTTCACCTAAAGAAAATAAGGATTTTCCTCCTTACAATGGAATAGATCTATCTATATTATTATCTAAATTTGGCTACTATTTGAAAGAACATCTAAGGCAAATTCTAATGGATCTATCATCTCCATTTATTCCCAAATTATGAAAGTAATCTATTTTGTAGTTTTCAAGTCACAACTGTCTCTCTCAAAAATTAAAAAATTTACCAAAAAAAAAGATTGTGTGGATTGGTCGAGATTGCGTGACGGTTATTAGGAAGTATTGACTTTACTAATTTCAAAATGATTTTTCTCGATTTTGTTAAATGGAACATCCTGTATATTAGGACGAAAAGTGATTTACCCCCCATTAAAAATAATTAATCAAACTTCTGATGCTTTATTTGGAATCTTAAGACGAGGCACGACGATTGTTTGATAGTTTGATGGATTTTTAGATAGAGGGTATTAGTTATCAAAGTAAATACGTTTTTAGCATTTAGCATGGCAATAGGTGCATAGAGCAAGTAGCTATTGCTTTACACTCTCCATGAGCAAAATCCAGAATTTATTGTCAATATCGAAAAAAAAGGATTTAGTTTGTTGGCTGCTTTTGGAAACTAAAATCATTTTCGCGTCGTTGCTTTTATATCGGAAAATAAAGACAGTGCAGGGTTGATAAAAAATTGTGTTGAATCACGAGATCAGAAGAAAAGAGGCTTAAGCTTAGTTCATGTTGCTATCAAACAATCCTCTCGACTCCTACTGTATGTCCATATATTCTTACCTTCCATCTGTACTGGAATAGTTCTAACATTCGGACCTTGATTGCCAGCCTGGTTGTTTCTTGGCACTAAAAGTAAATCGCGGTAAGTAAAATTGTGCGATCTTGCCCCCAAAGAAGTAAACTTCTGCAGATTAGTACCAAGCGAAAGCGTGTGTAATCGTTAGAGGTGTATTATGTTTTATTTTCTTTGTTTTGATTGTTTTTTTTTTTTTGAGAAGGAAAGAACACTATGTAGGAGTGTATAAAGTTTTACTACTAATTTATCTGCAATCGTGGTGATGGTGTCGTACCGGAAGAGACAGGCTGGTTAGACGAGTCCGTCATCGATTGAAGGAACTTAAAAGCCTTCGAGGGGATAGTCGCACCTCTATACCTTGGGTCTACTTCGTTATGTAGGAAATTTTCTTCGTCTACTCCTACATATAAGTTTTACGATAGATCAACATTAATGCCGGACATTCATGCGACGATAAAAAAAGCATTAAACAGGTCGAGAGAGCGCGTTTTGCATTTGTTTCAACTTCGATTATGATATGCGTACCCTCCACCGTAATGTAAAATATATAATACCGCTAGCGTCTAAAATCCTAAATACCCTGGAAGGAATATGTCCCCCTCTATATCTAGGATTTTCCTCGTCTCGGGAATAAATTTCTGAAACGTATTAACAGAATCGAAGTCAAATTGTTACAGATATTGCAAATGATAGTGTTGTATATAGAGCTGCATAGCTTAAAATGACATTGCCTTTTTAACTGGGTCGAGTAACATTCTTAATTATCTGTATTTTTTAAATAAGGAAGGCCAAGACATTTTAGATACATAGCACAATTGACCATAAAGTAGTAAAGGCCTAACACAACAAGGTCTCGGATCGCTTCGTTCAAATTTTGGACTGTTACAGCTACTTTGTAGAATTTCGCCGTGGTCGTACTTCCATCAGTGATGAATTTCGTGAAGGTCGACCGAAATCAGTTGTTGTTCCAATGTTGTACAAAATAATTGAAGAAGATCGGTAGGTGACTTACCGTGAAATAGAAGCATCCTTAAGCACATCGAAGATTGCAATACACTCGATTTTGCATGAATATTTTCGTGTGTTAAAAAGATCTGCTCTCGATGGATTCCGCAAAATTTTATCCAAACACAAAAAAGGCGCGCATCAATTAGGACAAAATCCATATAGAACATCGTAACAAATGACGAAACTTGGACATAGTCGTTGGAGCCATATTCGAATATAATCTATCTTCGTTTAAGACTATATCCAAATGCAAAAAAGATATGAATATGGCTTGGTCTTCCTTACTTTAAAAGAACTTCACGTCTACTGATCAATTTTATTCTCCTATACAATTTCAAGTAGTATTGAGAACATATTTGTTCTTTAATTTTAATTGATTGCCAATAATAATAAACAATAGATTGGAAAGATATTAAATCCTTAATTGAAAAAATCAAGTTATCAATCGTTAAGGATTTGCTGAATTTTCTAATAAATTTAATCAATATAACAAGGCATTTATATTGGCAATGGCATTTTATTTCCAAGCGCTCGAGCAAATTCTTTTTGATAAAATAAATAAAAAACGTAGAGCCAACAGGAAGCAATAACGAAGAAATTCCAGCACATACATCTTACAAATTCATATTCACCTTGCTTTAGTTTATTCATAAACTGCTGATCGTCCTCGCTCAGCTTCATTTTCCTAATTTGATCGGCTGGCGCTTGCTCGAATTGTTGAGATGTTCTTGGACCGTGCTCGGTGGACTCTTCATTTTCATCATCGTCCCCGTCGGTGTTGGTGATCTTCTGTAAAAGTTTGAAAGAGTTCGATTGAGTTGGTCCAGATTGAGACCAACTGGGTTGCCTTACAAACGTCCTAGAAAATAAAAAAAAATAATTTATTGGTTGCGAGTTGTATGCAGAAATTAGTCAAATGCCAACTATCACTTCCTGTTGCAGTGGGTATTCGCGCGAAACTAAAAAGACCAATCCGTACGGCAAAGGTCTCTACTTGAATTAGCGCCAGCCTTCCACAACTAGCCGCATCTAATTAGACCAAAACAAACAAATATCGTAACGACACTTGTATGCATATAACAACGCCTCTTGGAATGTTACCAAAAATCTTTCGAGCGGCTAGATATATTTAGAGACGCGCGGCTTTTTAACCTATATTCTAGAGTTTCCTGATTCCGTTTACTCACTCGAATTACATTTTTTTTGAGGGCAATAGTTGCCGAGGAAAAAATCTAATTAGAGAACGAACTGGATCGATTCAAAATATCGATTTCGGAAAAAAAACTGGACGCTTTGATTTTTATTTTTGGCAATGGATGATTCCGTGGGATGAAACGCGATTGGTTTAGGACGCTATTTAAAGATAAAGTATATTTCTGAACGTGATGTAAAAATAACCACTAACTCAAATGTGATAGTTTTATTTATAGTCTAAACGCCGGTTCTGGCAATAAAAAATAGTATTGTTCAAAATTTAATTCGTAAAAATAAACACGTTGGGAGGAAATTTTAGAAACGCTGAAAGTTTAACTGGCATTTGAACTATATTAATTTGTTCACCTTGCTGTTCCAGGGGTTGCCGACGAAGGATTGGAAGAAGCATTACTATCCTGTCTTTGAATATTATTGCTAGCTGGAGTTGCTTCAATTTGAATCGGAATAATCCTAATACCCTTCGAATCAGATTTCTGGATTTGCTGTTGATTTTGCATTTGCATCCTTTGTTGCTGTTGTTGTTGATATTGTTGTTGCTGTAATTGCTGTTGCCTCTGCTGTTGTTGCTGTTGCTGCTGTAATTGCTGTTGCTTCATTTTTTGTTGATTTTTATCCGGTCCTGAACCCGGATGCTGCAAAACTATAGGTTGCGTAATATATACAGCTTCCACATTCTGATCTTGAGGTGGAGCATCCATTTGCACGGGAATTATAACGCGTCCAGTTATATTAGGTTGGACGTTAGGCTGTTGTTGTTGTTGTTGTTGCATCCTCTGCTGTTGTTGATTTGGCGACCAACCAGGTGACTGCGGTACACGTTGCTGTGTTTGTTGATTAGCAAAATTCTGTTGGACAGCTGGTGATTGCGGCACACGTTGTTGGTAATTGACCGGAGTTGTAGGTTGATTTATCGGCGTTGCTTGTTGAGATTGTTGCTGAGACTCTTCAGCTTGCGGTGGTGACTGAGATCTTTGCGCCCAAGCAGGAACTTCGGTGCTAGGTGGCTTTTGATTTTGCCAAGGCCTCGGAGCTCTATGCAAGGTCGCCATTGGCGATTGAGGACTTCCGGGTGATTGGGAAGGAGACTGCAGACTCCTTTGAGGCGCTGCTGGAGGCGTGCTAGCGGTTTTTTGATTCTCATTATTTAAAGGCGGGATATACAATGAGCCTAATTGCGCTGTGCTTGTTTTCAACTCCTGAGTTGGTTCTTGATATGTTTCCTGTTTGGGACTTGTCACCATTTGCGGTTTCGGTTGCATAAATTGCGGTTGCGTCTGCATTTGAGGTTGAGGCGGTTGCTGAACCGGCGGCGAGACTTGGTGGTGAACCACTGCTGGTCTAACTTGCGGTCCAGGCATCGATATCTGCGGCGAGACATAATTTTCTTGATTATTCACCTGAGGTCGTACTTCAGTATAAGCAGGCTCCTCAACGTAAGATCTACGATTAACGCCACCGGTCTTCCTCAGCAGGGCCATCGGATTTTCTGGTATAATTTTGGTCATGTCCGGTCGTTCAAAGATTCCTTCATTTGTCGCTATAGGCTTAGTAGGCAGAGGTTCCATTGGTGGCGGAGGTGGAGGTATATGTACTGGAGGAGGCGGAGGAGCTGGTGGTGCTGCAGGAAATACTTGAACTGGTAGAGCGGGTTGCATAGCTGCTAAAGCTGAAGGCGGTAGAGGACCAACTGGCCCTCGCGGTGGTGAGGCTCTAGGCATATCTCCGACTCCAGGTGCGTTAGCGTTTCTTTCGATACGTCTAGCCATCCTCGGTGATTTAATCTCTGACAGATCTATTCCTCCCGGTGTGTATGTAAACGGTTTCTTGTCTTTAGTTAACATTGCGTTCTGTACGACTAATGGCGGTTCTACTCTTCTATCTGATGCCTGAAATAGATTATATATTGATATTACAAGTGACAGAGTAGACTGGAGGACAAAATATTAAACTCTCGAATAGATTTTCTTCTCAATTTAAATCGGGCGGAGCTATGACCAATTTGTAACTTAAAAGGTAGAGTATACACGGGTCGTTTATTTAACGGTGTGATACACAAAAATTCTCCATTAAAATGCAATGTATAGGTGATGGTTACTCACTTGACGTATTACTCCTGGTGGCCCGGTTGGTCCCTGACTTCTGTAAAGAAAATTAAGATTATTTAGCATGTTAGGAAGGAAAAGAACTTTTGGAAAATGAACGATTGTATTTATTTATGTAATTTGCTATATCATTCTTATTTCCTTTTTGCAGTATAGGTTTTATCGACGCGGTCTTATAATATTGACTGGTTCCCGATACTGTCGACTGAAAGAATTTAACATCGGGATACATTTTGGCGGAGAAGACTTTTTGAAAAAAGCAGAACAGTTGTTCTAAAATGTAAAAGTCGCCGCGTTTGCTGGGACACTTTTTACATTAACGTACTCAGCGAATACTTTACCTTGGTGTGTCACCACATATTTACACGCAAAATCCTCATCCTGTAAAGGAATTACAACCCAGCAAGATATATATTCAGCTCTACGAAGTAGCATAACATTTAATTTGGTTGCGTTATTCTTTTAATTTCGTTTATATGCGAACATTTTTCTTCCAAGCTCCGCGCGGACAGCAAGAGGGCCACACACCATTCTTGCTGCGTGCATTAAGTATTAAGTAATGCATCTCAGGTGTCAACCGCACCGGATTTCGCAACCATCGGATTCGGGTTGAACGTCCAGCGCAAAACGGTGACGACGTACCGGCGAACTTTTTTTTAAATAAGCTCGGCACATTTTTCTCGCGCTACGTTTCGTTTTAATTTTAATTCCGCGAAGCAAATAAACGCGCACGTATATCCTTTACAGACGTTTCTACCTTTACGAAGGCGCGTTCTCCTCTTCGTTATGCTTTTATTTTCGCGTAATCGTAAAGTATGCGATGATATCCGGCGTAATGTGCGAAATAAAAATACGATACGCGAGCGAAAGTATTAAGCCGGAGATGAACATTATCGCGAGGTTAAACGAGGGCAGATATGTACCAACTAATATGCAGTACTTATTTAAGAGCAATTTCGTTTAAAGCTTTTAATACGTACGTAAGTGCACGATAATTTTTATGGAAATCTTTATTTTTAATATTAACTTTAACTTATGTACAAATGAGAATGTTCATTAGTCACATAAAATATCTTGAATATACACGAATATTTTATGTTCTTAAAAGCTCACTGTAACAAATATATAGCTTGCATGAGGCCCTGGATAAGCTACTGCCTGTAAAATGCATGGGATATCCGGTCATTAAATAACAATGCAAACAAATATTTCCGTTCATTATTTAAATTTTTAAAATTATCCTCTGCACGATTGTGTCTTCATAAAGATCTCTACTAAAAAAATTTACGTAATTTTATTTTTCTACGTGTGGTTACGGTCCAACGGGGTGCACAAGCTATCATTGAAGGGGCAGTATTGACAGTAAAGGTTACGTTATGTTATTGTATCGAACACAGTGCTACAACTTGACGTCGCCCGCAATAAATATTTTTTAGGCCAGTTGAAGCGGAGAGGTAAGTCAGGCACAGTCTTGTGGCTACGCAGAAAGGAGCTACCGTAGCCCCGATTGCAGTCTGTCACTCGCTACGTCATTCCGTGGAGATATAGAAATTAAAATCAAACGAAACTATTTAAAAAGATACCCAATAATTTTTTAAAGTAAACTTGTAGAGACACCTGACCTGTATAATGTCATTTAGATAAAGTTATTAAAATTATGTAAAACAAGACGGCAGAATTTATCAAGTATTTCCTCACAAGTTATTGTATCAGGTACAATTCAATCAACATACCTAGTAATTCCTGTATTTGTTTAAATATTTATCCTAGAAGCCCTACTCCGGAGGTAACCTTCCAGAATTCTTCCTGAGAGAGCCCGCTGGGAACGCTGATCCCAATCAACCGTTTCATAGCAATCTGAACAATTAAGATATTGATCTATCCTACTCTACGCACTACCACTTACCGAATAATAAAATTCTTCCAGTTTATTTGTTGAAGTATTAATAATCCTTTCGTTAATAATTTAAATTTGTTGATCTAACTTAGTATTCAAGGTTAGAACCTCTTGTATAAAAAAAAATCAATATTGACTTTCGACAGATCTAATTTGGTATCTCATTAGTCCTGACCATCGAGGGCAGCAGACACATTATCAAATATTTTCTTTTTTTATTAGTATTTAGGATAATAATACCCTAATCGATAAAGCGATATTTTTCCCGAAAAGAAAAAT
>LR736871.1:855931-976336 GCA_902654985.2 Oryctes borbonicus | reverse complement strand
GGAACAACGCTGACGACGTCGGGTAGGGTGAAACATGTCCGTTGGTTAGCGTTTTCTCTTCTCGCATTGCTTTTGCCGTAAGCGATTCCACTAATACCGTGACTAGCTTGATATTTACTTTCTTTCGATTGTTTAGTAACTCCTTTAACTACCGTCCATACCGTGTGTTGAGAAGGCGTTGGATTTTTATCAACAATTAACGAGCCTATTCATACTAATTCATCCACTTTGGTTTCCCCTCGATGATCTGGTTCTAGAGTCATCATGGACCAGATTCAAAAAATTCCAACGCAGGCAAACAGCCGCATCCGTTTTAAATTACAAAAATAGATTAACCCTATTGATTCTGCAATAACGCTCCTATTTAAAAGAGAGTTATTACGCAGATAAGAATTATGTGGATTTAAACTGGCTAATCATTTGGGAATCCTAACCAACGTCTTCGTGTGTGGTCGACAACATTTTTGATCCGTGTTAAAAGCAAAAGCGATCTACAACGTTTTTATTCTTTCTGTGATGATTTTTCCGTTATTCACCGTTGTTCACTGCTCAATCACCGGGAGAGCATTTAAATACGATTTACATGCATGTTGGTTTACGAATAAACAAGAACTTATGAGCGTTAGTACTCGTATATCAATCCGTTCGCGTTCTGTCGTTTTTTTCCTTTTCTGAACGTCTCTGCGCGTACTCAAACATGTGTACAGAATAAAAATAGGCACACTTAGCGAATGCACATAAGCAATTATCGCCTACCAATAAAGACCGCAATTGTCTGAATAGTGCGGTGCCAGTCTGCCCGTGCAAGAAAGCCAATTAATCTGTTATTAAATGTTGGATGAAGCGGCGACCGCGAACCAGCGAACGACGTTCTTTATTCTTCGTTTTTTTCCTGCTTTCTCGAGCCTCCTCATCCATGCATATACGCACGATATACACATACTTGTACATGCGTACATATAGGTTATGTACAAGTGACGCAATCGTTTGGCGCCTCTCCAGTGCTAGTCGCTGCGCTCCTAATATCCCTTGTTGTTTTTTTTAAATCTTTTTCCACTCCGGTGGACCACTGTAGCGCGCCAACAATGATATATTTAACAACAACAACACGTGACTTTGCTTCGATATACTTACAAGCATACATGCGTTTTCTTCCTTTGTTTATACATGCTGTGAATATCTATACATATGGCCACATACAGCGATGGTCACACAATTCAACACACCGTGCATCTCTAAAATAAATTAAAAAAAACGTAGTATGTCTTTATCTTGGATAAGGAAGTAACCATGTCGGTACGATTTTTGGCTCCTTGAAAACCTTTAGAGAAGTTCGGATCAAGGATCTGAGGCTGATAGTCAAGCTTGCTGGGCATTGGGGTATCTGCACCGGAACCACATTGTTACTGCTCCAATATCTATTTTATATCAATCCAGAAATGCTCGATACGATTTACGTCTGTGTAATAGTATTTAAAATGATGATTAGAGATGACCAAGGCAGGTGAAACTATTACTTTTTTGCAGCGACTGGACAGACTCGTGTTTATTCGTCTCATAAGAAAGGGTTCGTGTTGCCTATTGGTTTCCGCGAGAGTCGACAAAACACGAGTCTGTTTAGTCGCTGCAAAAAAGTAATAATTTCACCTGCCTTTGTCATTCCTAATGATTCGCACAGTTAACTGCAAACTGTATAGATGGGGTTTAATAGTTCCAGCGGATATATCAATACTACCAAGATTTCCCGTCTTATTTTAATATATTCTCAGCGTAGAATTCTTGCAATTATTTTCTTGAATAATCAGTTTCTCGCTTATAACCGCAGTATTGACTTTTCAATGTCAATTCTAAACGAATTCAACAACGACTTCATTACTTCATACTACATGATTTTTAATTACTTAATTAATGTCTGGTGTAAAGTATATTTTTAATAGAAAGAACTATAAATGAATTAAAACCAAATAGATAGCGTTCTTAATTGTATGGCCACCACTGTACATACAACGACACAAATGTATAATGTACTCGCGAGCACGAAGAACAGAGCGCTTTGTTTGTAAGTCTGAGGGAAATCGAAAGGAAAAAATTCGGGGAGAGGAGCGGCGAAAGGCAAGAATAAGTGCTATTGAGGACCGTATGGTCGTCGACGAAGAGTGGTTTTTAAATATCAAAAATAGGTCATTAATGTACGAGTGGTCCGAAGCAGTTTTTGGGAGTTGGCCAAATAAATCTCTTTTAATATCTAGGCTCATTATGTTTTATGCGCCGAGTTAAATTAATATTTGAAGAGGACGGATATCGAGGAGAGATTTCGACATCGAGAATTAATGCTTGAAGTATTTCGTGTAAATTAAATTGTCAAAGTTCATATGCACAACGAATACTCGTATTTGAGATTGCATAAGCTAAGTATGCCACACAAGTGCACATATTTATGTATGCCGTATTGAAATTATCACGCTTCAGCGTGTAATCAACTCATTGCCTAACCTCAAACATTATTCTATTTATACATAATCGTGAAATCGCGGTTTGTCTTTTTGTCGGTGCAGTTAATATCAATTCCACGAGTTAAAGAATGTTCGAAAAGATAAATGAGGAGGAAGATATGGAAATTACTTGCGTTAATAATTTTTTTCAATTTTAATTAAATTTAATTGAATTAAAACTGATAATTAATTAATTAAGAGGTATAAGGTTTACCAACAAAGAGTAATGAACAAGAATAACACTATTGAGAAACGACTAAAAAACAAACAAGGCTATTATTAAGTGCCCATTTTGTTGCATGTATTACAAATTCGATCATCATCTTAAATCATATTTGGTTCCTAATGCAATAATTACCGACAAAACAATATCCTACTGTAGAGATACGCGAAGTCGTATTAAAAATGAATTAAACCAATACAGCTGATTATTTTCCATAATCAAGTACCGCTCCCATAGCAATAAAGGTTCAGTCGCAAGGTCAATAATAAAGCAAAAATAATTTATTCATCCGGAAGACTATTGGAATGTTATTACATTAGGTATGTCAATGACATCTTCATCGACACGAACATGAGACAAATATTTTCTTTCTTCGTAGATAAAATCTATTTCACCGCTTTATGATGTGTTACTTTTCACAACAAACAGTAATATACGTAAGAGCCGCAGTTAATGGCTGTTGTAGTGTACATATTTGACTAATAAGAAAGTTGTTAATTGTCATGCTTAAAACAATTCTTGCGCACGTCGAAAAATTGGGCCGGGAAATTCCGTGAAAGTTAAAGTAAATACGTTATTCGAATCGTATTGTCGTGATTTTGAAGACCCGTTGCGAATTTTTCATCGTGGTTAAAATTTTTTTTAAGGAATAGGTTCTAGATAGTAAAGTTAGGTGTTTTGAAGTAGTTTAAACAAAGCACGTTAACATTTTTTTAGCGTTATTTAAAGATATTTGCACGGTATGATCCGATACGTTCTACCTTCTACATAAATAATTAAGACCTTACATTGCTCATTCTTCTGGGAAGTTGCATGTTTATTGGAAGTTTATTGTTTGTTCAAATAAAAATGCCAAAGATGTTTGCGCAGTAAAATTGAATCCTTCTCTGGCTACAAACCTTAATTAACTACTATAACTTAATTTTGAACATACACCAATTACAATAACTGTATTTCACACACACTCTTCTGTATGGGACCTGTTTCGTTGGTTTAAAAAAAGAAAATGTTCAACGTATTTAAAAACTTTTGATGAGCATATATGGTATGTATTGCTCATTCCAAAGATAGGCTATTAAAGTCTATCTTTGGAACGTAGTTACTTTATTGTGGATCCCAAGCCATGAAGGTACTGAAGGAAATGAAAAGGTAGATAAGTTGGTCAAAGAAGAAGCGAATATGTCAACCCATAGTGGTCTACAAAAGAGCCATCTTAAACAACCAATAAAGACATGAGAGGGCCCTACAATGGTAAAGTATGCCAGAACAAAATCAGTCGAAGACGTTAAGCAGAGGGGACTTACATGTTTTAAACATCCTGTTTAACAATTACAATTATATCCTTCTATTTTAGCGCCTTTGAGTAATCTTGAACGGTGAAATGTATTTCGTCTAAATTTAAAATTTATGGGTCATAATTGCAGAACCATCATTACGTATTTTGATCTATTTTAAAACGTTTTTGCAAAATATCGCTGAAATAACGGATAACCTAGTCTTGAGGATTTATTTATAACTCGAATAACTGCAATTTCTTCTCATGCATTTTTGCCAACCTTAAAACGTTAACCTCCGGAATTAGCCAATAGGTTATTAAAAGTACGAACCTCAATACCATCGTGCTAATTCCAACGTTGTTCTTGCAAAGATCGATTAGCCGATTCATTTTGTTTCCTGTTAACGGTCTCCTTTAATTCAACCTTTCCTTTGCCAGAGCGTATTAATTAGGGAAAAACTGACGTTTGTCCGATGCGATCTGAAAGGCCTTAATTTATAGCTGGTAAAAGATTTAAAAGTTCCGCTTCTCCTTGTCCAAAGAACTAATTACTTTCTATCCAACTGTTCGTTATAGTTGGTACGTAGTCAGACGAGATATCTATGTAAGCACGTCGTTCCCCCAACGTCTCTTGAAATACATGTAAACATAATCGTTGAGCGACGACAATTTTTTTCCTATTCCACAGAACAGAAGAAAGATGCCAGACGGGCGTGGGCGTGAAATATGTCTCGGGAATTTTAACGTATCAAGCAACCGGGCAACCGTAATATGCTTTACAAGCAGCTGAAAAAAAGAGAGTGATTTGTTTTCATGTTTTTTTTTTTTTTTTTGGAGCAACGGTAGTCAAGCTGAAAACATATTAACCCTCTTTAATTTAGGATACTAATGTAGAGTTGAACTTTTTTGTGTGCATCGGTGGATTGACAGCGGAATTTAGTCCAGGTTGTGTTTTTTAGGTACTTTTTTATTGTCTTTTCGAATATATTTATAGAGACGTAAGTATTGTTCAACGCAGTGGTCTAGAATGTGAAGACCTGGATTTCCAGAGATGTTTTGGCACATTGAAAAGTTTTTCTAATATGAGCTACAAATTTCCTTTTGTTCGTACAGTTAATAGAATGTCGTTTGGTGGTACAGAACAATGACTAGATCGACATTGAATAATGGATGTACGTTATATGGTTCGGCGTGCAAATTTTTTAAAAAATGTAGATGTTGTTAATAGCTCAAATTGAATATGTCTTAGAGTAATGAACTCAACTCCTGCAGATGCCATGTTGCAATAAGAGAAGCTCCACCAACGCTTAGAAAACAAACTCGTTTTGAAGAATAGAGCTCATTGAACAAATGGGTGATGTTAAAAATGAGATGGGCAGTGGTTGTGCACCCTTTATACAATAATAGAGGGTACTCCATTACTCATAGAGGCCAGTACCTTTATTACCGACGATACCGTTATAAAAAAGGACTCTTAAATATAGGTTCTCACAATCAAACAAATCTCAGTAATGCTTACTACTATGACGTCAATTATTTCTAAAAAGAAACTCATTATTTCCACAGTACAGTATAAGTGCGTATAATGGAGAAAGTTACGTCCCAAAACCTAATTAAACGAAATATACGTATCCAGGTATGTAGTTTAGTGTGTTTTGCCAAAAATCTCCCATACTTGCTTTACGTCAAACTCTATGTACAAAGTAATAAGAAATATTTAAATGCAAGGAAAAACAAAATATTTCAATCGAAAATAACACTAAAATTCAAGACGATTCGTAATTGTAACCTAAAAGTAGAGGTATTAATAGGGCCATGAGCAAGCGTTGTAGTCAAAGTGTGAATTTTGCATTTGCGAAGGTTGACAGTGGTTTCGAAATATGCGTTTTAAAACGGTTGCCAGATCGTGAAAACGAACCAAACAGAAACAATAAAAGAAAGCATTTTCAATGTAATTATAGCATCATTCCTCCTTAAATAATCCTGAGTAACTAGGAACCCATCATAAGCTCGCTAACGTGGATGTTGATGAGTAAATAGAAACGCATTAGGAGCAACACAGAAGGTCGCGTGGACGTTAATTTGCGTCGTTCATAAATGCAGCAGATTTGTAAATAAATATTCATCTTTATCACGTCATAATTAACTTATACGTATGTCGGGGTATGCTGCTGTTTCTTCTCATTAGGTAATGTATAATTGGATTTTAAACAAATGACGAACTAAATTACGTTTGTATTTACTACCTTAAGCGTTTAGACGATTAAAAACTGGAAGTTTGAATGTCACGTAATTAAGCACTGCGCCTTTTGAAGCCTACATCGAGGAAGCTTTTTACTGGTTCATCAAGAAAATATGGTGCTCTATGTTGCCTTTAGAAAAATGATCTTTGTATTGTCCTGCCGTCAATATATTCACAGCATTCTTCTTCTCTTGTTCTTTTTAGAGCCACGTTTCTTTAATAGACATGTCGTTGTCTTTAGTTGGGTCTTGTTTAATGGTATTACGTCAATAGTGAAATGTTGGGAGGGTCTTCTCATAAACTCATCATTTAGCGTCATTTTGTAGTCCGTTCGTTAATTGCACCACGCGCCACGGTATATCCAAAGTACGGAAGTAAGGAATTTTAAGGAAAGCAAAAAACGTAGTTAATGCTTTAGGAAATTATAAACAACATATTGCGCCTTGTACAAAGGCCGCAATGTTTCAGGAAACGTCAAAAAGAAAAATTTTCATTACAACTACAAACGGCCTTTAAAATTACAGAAACACGCTTAATGGTTTATATAAAACTTCCTAAATATAATTTTAACCTCACATATCCTTGCAAACAATCGACTTGCGGCTAATATGTATGTTGTATACTAGTACATGCCGCAGAAATAGACTCATATATCCATTTTTTTTCACCTAGGCAGGTCGTCATTACCTACTTAGAGGCCATGCCAAGACCCAAACCGACCGAATTATCGAAAGAAAAATAAATCGTAGTCGTCTACGTCGAAGTAGGCCGTGTATATTATTATTAAAAGAAAAAAAAAGGTTTCGGAAGCAAAAATACGAGTAACTTGCCGAGATGTACTTCGTGAAATACGATATTTAGTTTACTGCTCGGTTATTTGGGCCTTTAAACTTATCAGCGTAGGTACTATTTTAATTTTTTTTTTCGTTGCTTCTGTTTCGAGAAAAAAAAAATAAATGTTTAGACGAGGGCTCATCGATCTTATTCAAGATCTCGTGACTCATGTGTATACGTAAAATAGGTATATTTATTATGTTTTTTAGTGTAATGCTGTAGAAACATTTACAACGATTCCGTTACGCTGAGAGAAGGAAACTTTTTCGTTTCATTTAATTCATTTAATTGTATGAACAAAATTGTAGAATTAATCTAATTAATACAATAGTTTTTTATTGAAAGAACAAATAGGACATGACGGTGGCGGCGCGTGAGTTCGATAAATGGTGATATCTTGAAATTAACAGCTAGAACGTGCTTGAGGGTTAACAACACTCCAAATTCTCTCAAATGGATGGAATAAGAAAATGGTTTCGCGGTATATATCAACGAGACAATACAGAAAATTAGTTTTACCAACATTCTCTTAGTGTAAAAAGTATCTAACCTATTTTCATCCCGATTATCGCTTATTTTAGAAAGCTTTAATATAATTCCGTAGTATCCCTTTAGGTTATAAAGAAAATACCTGCGTTATAGTAGTTGCCTGAAATTCTCTTTGTTCGAAAGCACTGATTAGATTTTTAGAAAGCAACCGGAGTTAATTGCCTTTCCTAATAATTCTTCTGTCATCTCATCAGATAAGAGAAAAAATTTTGAATAAAAAATATGCCCGTACGATTAAGATTTTAGATTTAAAGATAATATTAATATATAAAGATGTGAAAACTAATAAGTTATAAATTGGATCGATTCAGCCTTTACTTGATGTAAATCCACGATCACTAATGGGATTAAATACATTGTTATGAATTACATGTTAATCAATCAATTTTGCATTAGATTAAGTAGCGTTCGTATTTATACAGTAATTAAGTGTAATTCGTAAAAGGTGCGTTTTATTCCATTATACTTTGCATGTATCCGGAACATTAAAAAAAAATAAATAAATACAAATTTTGCATGGTTAGCAATTAAACTAAATATAGGTTAATGGAAGATTTTGGTCAAATTTGTTTGTTACTACAGCTATCCACGTGTTAGAAATATGATTTCACTGCATTTAATCTACATAGATGTGTACTTCATATTTATTTAAATCTTTCAACACACGTTGTTTGATATATGTATATTTATCAAGTGCGGTGAAAAAATTAACACAAAATGTGATAAACTTCTGTAGAAATGGTTGCGAATTATAGATGTGTAGTTCTGATGACGATGTTACGTTTTATCTATTTTCAACAGCTAATTTTCAAGTAATAAGAAAATGATAAATCGCAAGTTTTTTTACTTTATTATTATGTATATGTAGTAATAATAATAGAATTTATTATAAATAATTTACTATTACATATATATAATTTATAAACAATAATAATAAAAAATGTAGAACTTACGTTCCTGTGATTGTAATAATTAATAATATTAATTTTCTCAATTCTCTAACACTATTATCAGATTTACCAAACAAGGTGTTCTATTTTCTACATTCTGGAAAATAAATATTTGCTGCCTGTTCTTGTCTTCTGGAAGAGATCTAATCTCTCGAAAATTATAATCGGTAAGCAACAGGGAGAAAAATGTTGAGATCAGAAATCTTTGTGCCTTTTAAATAACAACAATTTATAGTAAAAAATACAATACGTTTATTTAATCCAATAAAATATGTAGTTGCTCTAACAATAATTATAGTTGGATTTAATATAAATTCTTATTGTTACTTATTTCACAGTATTGTGTTGCTATTTTAACTATATGTTTTTCTTTGTGATATTATATTAAAAGTATTACGTTTACAACATATCGCTTATAGGTTGTGTATCTCTCAACGTTTAAAAACAATATTTGCAAAGTGGACAACACAATGAGAATGTTGTTTTTACATCTCTGTTTTTACAAAAATAACGTTTTTAGCGAAAAGTTAACTTCTTTTTTAATTTTGCGTAATACTTCTTTACTAGTTTGTAGATAGTCGCTCAACATTTGTCTAAAAAATGTTATTAATTTATTTTCTAGCTAAAACGAATTGTAGATAGAAAAAGTAATGTTTGTATGGCGCCTGAAAAAGTTATACAATCGGAACAACTTCCTCTCCTTGTTTTTGTAAACACAGCCACGATCTACAATTACTTTAAATAAATTGTTAATTCAGTTTTCCTGTTGGTGCACTCAAAGCGCCACATGCTAAACGCCTATAATGATAGCGTACAAAAATTGCGAGAAATTGCAGGATTTATTTCTAGAGACGTGAAACGTGGCTGTCAACTCATAAAAACATGAAATTTCCAACAAATAAATCTTCATCCATATCGTCAGGAAGACCTTTTTCACTTTCAAAAAATACGTCTATTTTCTACCCACTGATGCGTGACATTCAATAGAATCTAAAGTCAATAAACTGAAGCATTAATCTAAGTTTTTTTGCGGCGCTAATAACAATAAATCTCAATAAAGAGGGTGGTGTGGCAATAAATTAAATGGAATTGTATGGCACTACATGAAGGATATTGAATAAATTAACATGCAATTAAGTAGGCAATATAGGTTAGTACGTAGACAAAAAGCTGCTACAACGAATACCGATATTATGCAGGAATTACGGGTTACATAATCGAAAAATATGAATATGATAAGTACGTTTACCGTGCCCGTGTGCCACATGAATTACTCCATCAATCATGATCGGGTGGCGCAAATTCATGCACTACTAATCACTTCCACTAAATACGATGCCGTACGAGATACTGCTGCACGGCTGCAGTCGCTGAAATTTACAATTATGCATTGATTACAAGTTACCCTTCGATACCATATTTGGTTTTATCAATGCTGTAGTGATTTTAAACGTAAATCTCATTGACAGTGATGATTTCACTTGAACTACTTTCGGGACTGTTGCTCGGATCCGTTTGGATTCGACGAGTATGTTGCTGCTAGAACCACATACATACTTATCTATCTTAAAAGCAATTACAGTTCTTTTCGCTTATTTTTACCGTATGTACATATGAATTTGTTGAAGGTCAACTGCTTACGTTCAATAGCGCTTTCAAGGTCTTGTGCTAGATTAGTTAGTTTAAAATTAATTTTATAGTTGATGAACAAATAATAAGAATAAGTTATTAATGAATATACATAAATAAATTGTGGAAAATATAATTAGCTAGTGCAGAAAGTACACAATTAGCTTGAGAAGTTATTACGAAGGGTGTCTGATAATTACTTGGCCTCGAGAAGAGATGGCGTTAATAGAATTGAAATAACTCTATTTTTTGTAAAAATGACCTTCGATAAAAGTCCTTTCCAATTTGGCGATGTTAAAGCTCAAACAAAATGATTTTTTGCGCCGATCCATAACTGTTGACGAACCATGGATTTATCATGGCGCATCAGGTCCAAAGCACAGTCCAAACAATGAGTTTTTTCGTGGCCACCCTGCGCCAAAGAAGGTCAAGACTACTTTATTGGCCAACAAGATCATGGCCACAGTAGTACCCGAAATAACCCATGTTGATTACATTAAAAAGGGCAAAACGATTAACGGCGAGTATTACGCGAACGTATATGTCAATTTAATATATAAACATGTTACAAACAAAGTCAATTGATGTTAAATATGTTCTAATTCGGGACGTCGCGATCAAGAATAAAAATAATTCGTAACGCAAAGCAGTGGTCCTGTTTCTCACAGCGCAAACCAAACCCGGAACACATTTATAATGCAATGTATGTAATGAATACTAAATTTATTTAAGCATTCGCTGCCTTTGATTCTGATTGTCATACACGAATTGCTAGGATTTAGTACCGACCTCAAGACGTTGTATAATCACCTTTTAAGATTTCTTTTAGAAAACAATAAAATCAGATTATTAATTTGGCTTGTTTCTCTGTAATTTAGAGAATGAAGGATTTTATTTTAAGTGTTAACAAATGTTTCAAAAGTAATTTTAACACTTCCCAATCTAAGAAAAAGAAAGTAAATGTAATAATTCGAATCATCCCAAGAATTTAGTAAATAATGGCCAATATATGAGTTTCTTATGCGCCATATAAACGTTCGGGTTGGAGAAACTTTACGAACGCAACGAAAAATCTTTTCATTTCTACCTACGCAACAGGTGGACTCTCTCTATTGCAAATATATTTCTGCATATATTTAAGAATTTACCATAGTTATTAGCCATTAGCCTCTGGATATAATTCGCCTATTTTTCACTCGTAATTACAACTATCGATGTGTTTAAACGATCCATCGGTACCGCCTCGAATCCTCGAAAGTATAGACTTTATATCCGATGAATAAATTATCTCGAAAATCGTTGGAAAACGCTCTTCCTAGCCACGTATGTCGGTATAACGCGTATTTGCGTAAAACCTATTCCTCATCTCGTAAAATATCTGAGCGGTGTTGGGAAAATGACGTCTTTACAGTCAATAAACGATCGTCGTTATTCGAGGAAAACTGCCTATAAATAGCGGACGATTGGATGTTTATAAAAGCGAATTCAGCGATAGCAGAACGCACTCCAGAGGCTTTCATAGCTACTAGTGTAGGTAATTTCAAACCATATGGAAATGGAGAATGCAACCTTTTCGGATATGGATCGGCTATTTACAGCAATGGAGCAAGTGAAAAATGTGGTATGATCATGCGGTAAAAAGAAAACGAGCACTAACAAAAAGAATCCAAGTATTCGCTCTTCGGTTATGATGGCACGAATACCAATGAAATGCGAGAATCGAAAGCGTTGTAATTTTTGGGGCTCTTCTTATTTGTAACAGTTGCTTGGATGGTTTCCTAGTTATTTGCTAGTTTTTAATTTTGGCCAGGTTTTGATTTATCTGCCTTTTTCACAACATTTCTGAATCATCAAACTACAATGTAACTAGATATAGATATAACATTGACCAATACATCCCTTGAGACGTATTTAATTGGTTATCAACAGCATTCTTCTTATCAAAAGTGATGAATAAAATTCACTTAATTGATCTCATACGCCATCGACATCTGTGCGGTTACAAACATCGACCTTTAGACCGTTTCAGACTTGAACTTGATGAAGAGGGAGCAACGCGCGTTTGTTGTGTACGTTGATTCGACTCGACCGAGCAACCAAGTCGAGACTTTCGCTTTTCGATTTGCCTTCTCTCAGCATTGGCAGCGGTAAAATTAAATATCTATGGCTAAAAATAGTAACAGGCATAAAGTTCAGAGCGGACGCTTTTATTAAGCTGGGCATTACTATTTTAATAACCCTCTCTTGCTGGTCTTCACAGAACGTAAGTAGACGTATCCACTTTAAGTGGGTATTATGCTTTACAAAGGAATGCTATAGGATGTCAGAACTTTGTACGGTGTCAGATAGTTAAATATACGGAGTGAGTCAGTAAGTAAGAGATGAGACCGGCTTCTAGGCTCTCTTGACGCCGTACGTATTTTTGGATCCCTGATATTTTCGGTGTGCATGTGACTGTTGGGAAATTTGATGTGAAAAAGGGATACGAGGTGCCTTGTTGTTCCAAGATAATGCCACAGTCCACAAGCCAATATTTTCGTTGCTGAATGTGACTTCATAGAAATTGATATATGCGAGATCGCAACCAACGATGAGCAACAAAACTCGAAAAAGTAGTAACTTTGTGTCTATTAAAAGTGATTTTGATCGTATAGACAATGTTTCCAATTTCTTTTTGAGTAACAGCTAACAGTCTCTTGAAAGATGCACAGATACTTGAACATTTCTAGAATTGTTAGTCAATGTTTTTGGAAATTTGGGTTTCTCCTTTTGAAACAGATTGTTTAAAGTCTATAAAGTTGATCTTATTCTTGGATTCTATGTGATAGCTGCATATTCAAACAGATATCTTGCTTATAAATATACTTAAAAAGGAGAAAATAATCTGTTTGACTTGCCATAATTGAAGGACTCTTTTGTTAGTTGGATATTATAAAGATTCACTTAAAACCCATTTCATTCTGTATATCCAGCACACCACCAATCACAATACTGAAGATCCGGTGAAAGATAGCAGCTCGGAAAATACAGCCTTGCGGAGATTATCTACTAATATAACTCGAACAACGCACATAAAAGTATTAAAATTGCGCTTGGCGGTCGTTTTATTAAGATTCTATCAGATATGCGTCTGAAAATGCAACCTTGGACATTATTTTTATTGCCAATTATGAGAGAACCCTTTATATGGCTATACGTTCTTGCTTGGTTTTTTTTTTTTCCTTTTTTGTTTTCCGACCGTGACCTTAATGTACTCGAAGGTTGCTTATATCTAGGTATACGCGTAAAATACTGATGTCGATGGCCCACTAAACTTTCTTCTTCTTTCATTGCCAAGTGTAGATTTTATGTTTCTGGATTACGAAATAAGATCAATAAATCTTTCCCCGTAGATATTTTTTTTGTGGGAAAATAAAGACGTACCAATTGCCAAGAAATATTTTATTCTTATTTGAAAAAAATGAGTATTATATAAAGGACTTTTTGGATTTCGTCCAGTTCAATATCAAAGTGAAAAATTTTAAATTAATATTGCTTTTATTTTGATTTTCCATAGCTTGCAAAATAAAAATATCTGAAGTGAAGAAACATTTATCGTGGAAAATTTACAATAATGACTTATAACATGAATTTTTAGGAATGGATTTATAATCGAGGTGCTAAAAATTGTCACTATTTCACTCTGAGTAGTGGAGATGAAGATTTTCCCTAATTTTGCCGTGTTTGTTCCATTAATCTACTTGATGCTGAATCTACTGTCAGTTTTCTCAGAACTTTCCTAAAGACTAGCACGTTCCTCAATATATACCTTAGAGTCGTCGTCTCTCTCCCTTGAACCATCTGTTCCTCTGCGTGGCGCTTGTTCCTTTTCGCATTTCCCTGGGTTTGTAGTTGTTCTTTTTTAATGAATTTTTGACCTGCTTCTTTGTAGTTTAGATTTCTAAAATGAATGCTATTTTAATGCAGTTTGTTTGATGAAAACCGCCTGCGAAAAAGCAGGTTCTATTTTATCAAATATCATAACTACAATAAAGCCATCACTGTCGAAAGGAAATTGCAAGTCCGCTTACCTTTCGAACCTTAGTTTTTAAGTCGTTTCACTTGGATTTTAACTGTCGAACAGTACATCCGAAACTTTTGGTATTGAAGCTATTTTACACCATTCCCCATGGTTATTCTCAAACTTCTTGTTAGCACTTGTACATCTACTATAACAAATGCATTATCTTCTCTACAATTGATATCTTAATAGTAATTTTTTTACATTTCAATTAAAGCTTAAAATCCAAACAATCACGCGATAACAGAAAATTTGTCGCGAAAAGTGATAATGGTACCAGTAAACAATATGACTAGCCTAAAGGAATATTTTAAAAGTCTACTTTTACTAAAGACGCATACACTTGTTTTTATCAAACGGAACCACTTTAAAGCAGGTAGTAAGGTTACCTTTGCTATGGTCGTCTTCAGTTAAAATGCCTGTAGAAGTGTGATTATGAAACTGGCTCTGGGCAATTTAAATTGAATGCGAAAACTACAATTTGACCGTTAAAAAGTGAAATACCTACAGTTTCTTTTAATGATTAATTTGCATATTTTTCAAATATAACAAATCTTGACCTTCGAACACACCGTATATATTTGCAAGCGTTAACGGTTTTCAATGTTTAGGAAATTAACCGCAAAAATAATAAGCCTTAAGAGCGATTAAAAGAAAACGACGGGTACATAAAATTCAAAACAGAGATTTAAATAAAACAACAAACATATTTTAGCCATTATAATCATAATGCTTGGGAAAAAAGTATTTAATAGGTGTAACGTTAGGCGGGAATAATCACGTTGACACGCTTGGTGGAAGAGGATTAATTTATTCATTATGCTTTTATAAACATGATCCTCTGCGCTTATGGATAAATAATATTATAAATACCAAATCAGTGAAATAATGCGGTTTTGCTATACTTCGGAAATTGATAAAAAACAACTGAATTTTTAAAATGTTAGTAATGATTATGACATATTCTAAAAATAATTTCAGCAGGAGCCTGGAGAGAGATTTTTAATCTAATATACGAGGGTAGTCTGGAAAGTTTGAAACATAGCAACAAACATAGTTGCTATATCAGAGGATTTGGATCCGTTGGCGAATAAATTCGACTTCCGTCGAGAGCATATTTAGCCATTGGTTGTCGAAGAAATCACCAACATTGACCTGTAAACAAATAGGATTCCAATCCAAGAAGTATTGAAAGATAAACCAGGCATACACTTCCAAGAAGTTGGTATTTGCAATTCGGTTATTCTCTGCAATATTTTTCGCATCTGAACATTCCGTTTCCCATATTAACGATCTTCTTATTGCATTCCTCCAATCGGTTTGCTTTGTAGACCATGTAGTAGCAAGATAATGGCGCAAGCTTGCAAATACACACCCCTTTCGGAATTGCCGAAATTTTAGTCTCTTACCTCCTTGAAACTCATCCATTGAGCATTGAAATTATCTCCCAAGCTGTTAAGAATGTGAAAGAGAGCATTTTTTACGCGATAAGGGACTTGATTAACCATATGCTCAAATTTATAACTTCGTTAAGCACGCCGGTGTTGTACCAACCGCGAAGACGGTCGACTTCCGTATATCAGGATTTGTCTTAATAATGGAGGTCAATGCAGTTCCAAGATTTTTACCGTCCCCAAACTCATTTTATTTTAGCACCTTTGATTGTAATAATGGGATTCGAGGAACCATCGAAATTGGGGTTAAATGTTAAAAATATCTAAACAAAAGCAACGTTACTAATTATAGTTCTGTTTTCATACAACAGCTACATTGGATTTCAGAAGTGTACCGGTGTATCTAACTTTCATCTACAGTTATTAACCGACGCCAAAACGCCAACTTATTTTGCTTAAACTGCTTCAACAGGGTTTTCATTCAAATGCGTTTTTGATCTTGATCCTACTACTTCGAAGGCGCCACGGTGAACTTTTCCGATGCTATCGGCAATGGTTTATCGTGAAGTTGGTACAACCACCAAAATTTGATTACGGCAAATGACGGTGCAGAATTCCCGTAAACATCATCCATACCAAGTATTGCCTTTCAAATGCAAGAATTTAATGATGATTCGATATTTTCATGTTGAGGCTGAAAACTTTTCAGGGTGCCCTCGTATTATTTTCTTCAGATTCGCTTTTTAAGTAATAAATTTCAAAGTAATCCTTTTTAAACAAAGACTAAATAAACGCCGAACGCGATAAGTAAACAAACATTATTAGCCCTGCCGTATTGCCAAAATAATGTCGCTAGCCAGAGCAACCTTCAAAACGATTTCGTGGACTTTAAAAAAAGACCTCGTGGATCCTTGATAGTGTGTGGTTTGTATGCGTAATACTAAAATAGAAATCAGCACATACACTAAGGCTATTTGTTGATAGAAAGAAAAACGCTCATGTATTAATTAAAACTATGTATATTATATAAACAAGCAAAAAACCGATTGTGTTCTGTTATTTTAGATTGGAAAATTTTGTTCGGAATTGGTTTATATTTTGCAATATACGAATTAGTCGAATATTTGCCGAAATAAAAACGTAAGTTTCAAGGTTAGATTGTCTTGTTAAGTTTAAGTTTATTTACAATTAAATACAATAAATTAACCAATATTGGATATAACTACACAAATAATAATAATAATAATAATAAAATAAATGAAATTAAAATATTTTGCTGATTATGAAGTATTTTGCCGAAGGGGGAACTTTACGATGAGACACAAGAACTGGATATTATCATACAGCACAATTAGATTTGATGGTAACATATTATGATTGAAAAAAATACCATTTTCAAATGCTTGCTCTATTGAAAGATTTTAAGTATTTTGCCAATACAACGAAAGCTCCAATTAAATGAACTACTTGGTATAGCAAACAAACAATAGAATGTTAAAGAAGTTAATGAATAAAGAAGAAACAGTGATAACAATTGCTAAAATTAAACAAATACATGCTGGAAGATAGAAACGAAACCTAAAAAAAAAAAGAGATACGTGAAGGTGAAAAAGACCTAAATTACAAAACAAGAAAGTATCAATTATTCGGTTATTGCTCTTCTTTTCTAGAAAACTTTATGGTTATAATGCAATTGTGGCCGGAATGAATTAAACTTATACAGGAAAAGTTCAGAAAAAAATTGTTTTATTTTTGTAAAGAAGCTACTTATTTTTCACAATTTAAAAAAGAAGGTGCAGACATATTGGCAAGAGGCACCTAGTGGATTTAGTTACTTATATCTACTTAGTACATCATTATAGTTCTGCAACATGTACATGAATCAAAAATGTTGGAAACAGGTTTAATTTTCCATACGCGTTTCCTTTATTATTTCTTTATTTAGATCTAAACGGAAGATCTATTTCGGAACCGTCCAATATACACCTTTCGTTTCTCTCCCTTACGAAACAAACAACAGATACTATAAATATTTTTAGATAATTTATACCGGACTATGTAAGTTATAAAAATAATATACCGGATGTTATAGACGTATACAACAACTCATTGAACAAAAGAACGTGTATACACAAGGTGTCATCGCCGTCATCGAAAGAATTAAACAAGTCGACGAGAATTTTCGAAATCCGAAAGAGAAATCGAATTCGATGAATTTTGAAGATGTGTCCAAGTCGGATTCGCATCGCTGGGATAGTCAGACGCATTGTAGAGAACTTTGAATCCATTGCCCGTTCCGATCCCTCCCGAATCGCCGGACCTGGCTAAATTTGGAAGCGCCGGCTATCGGGACCAGGCAGACGCGTGGTCTGCAACACAATTGAGAATAGAATATATGTGTGTACACGTAGCCGATTCACATGTCTCTTGCGATACAAATGCTACTTGTGTATACAGAACGCGTCTAAAAATGCTGTTTGACGGCGAGACGTATCGATGTGAGATTTTCTAAGAAAAGCCGTCATTAAATTTTTAAAATGTGTTTTCGCAAATATGTGTTTTTGTTTTGTTTTGGAGCTCACAATAGCATTTTACACCAATGTAATCACATAGATAAAGAATAGGTCAGATCCTCGTCATCAACCGATGACTGAATTCGGTCACCGGTTGATGATGAGGACCATTCGTATCCTCGAAACGGCCGTCCCGGATTAATTATTATATTATTATATAATTAATTAAACCTGTGTGGTGCGGAGGTTGCCGATACTTATGTGCTGTTGACTTGTTTCTCTGTTGAAAAAAACCTTAAACTAATTTCAAACTAAGCGCATGCTGTCATGAAAATTAATCTTCCAATTGGAGCATCAATTTCTATATCAAGTTATCAAGTATATTAATCTAATTACAGTTTAATATTCGATTATCTTCATCGTTTACATACAATAAATTTAGATATTTTCATGATAATGTTGCTAAATCTATTTCTGACAAAAGATGAAAAGAATGCTCGATTATTTGCGAAGACAATTGAGATATTTTAGAAAACAAAAGGATCGTACTGATATATTAAAGCTGGAGCGATTTTTTAAATAAAGATATACATTGCGTTCGTAATCTTAACTTATTTTTGTCAAAACGTCGGGGGGACCAATTTAAAATTTGCCATCCAACTTTTCGGAAAGTGCCATTCACTTTGTTTATTCAAACGTAACGTCTTATACCAGGCGACAACTTGAAATGGATACGCCCTGTAACTTTTTTATCTCTTCAGGTAAAAATTTGAATTTTGGATCACGTTGGATAATTTCGAATGTCGAGTGCTTCCAGTTTGACCGGAAGTGTTCTTAACTTTTGATCCAGACTTTTCAAATAACTGCCATATATTGATTCATGCAATTTCTCGTGAGATACCCCGTAATTTATTATTTAACAACTTAAAATCGGCATAAATTTGTATTTACGAATATTTAAGAAACTACCGCGTTTTTCAAAGGTGTAGATCCTGTCCTCTGGTGGCACTGTAATATGCCCAGTGGTGGCAACTATAAAATATTTAATACAATCTGCGGTTGCTGTCCAATATAAAAATGAGCTGACTGTGCTCATTTTTTAAACTTATGCGTAGAATAAAAGAGGATAAATGTAATCTGGGGAAATTTTGTTGCGTGTAAGATGTACTGCATTTCGTGTGAATGTGCAAGTCTTAGTAACACTGAAGCATTAAATCCAACTTAACATTTTTCGGTAAATACAAAGTCGGAACAGCTAAAGTAAAAGAATTTGGCGTCATCGGGCCTTAAGTTCTAACTTGAGCCTTAAAATATGATTTCTGCCGAGATATTTCCGCTATAAAAAAATAAAATCAATTATTTCGATACTAAAAGATTTTGAGCCTTTGTCCTTTTGAGTAAACATGCAAGAAGCACGAAGTTCCAACTGTGATTAAATCACCCAGCCCAAAGAACGAAGTTATTACAACAAGACCTAAAGAAGAAGTACGGAAACTAGATTTGATCTTTGTAAAGATAGGGAGACGTTAAATAGTTCTCGGTTATATCTCTATTCTTAATATAGAACTGTTATTAAGACGATGGTGGTAAATTTACATAAAAAATTCTCTTCCTGTTTAATTTAAAATTGTAAGAAAACTTGTATTATCAATGAGAGAATTTTATTCGTTTAATGGATGAACGTTGCGGAACGAGAGCCTGTAAAGGGATAATTGTATACAGCTCCGTTGGTTCGTTCTTTCTTTGCGGTGGTCGGCGTTCCTTTAACCGAAAATTGACCGCAGAAAATCCTCCACGTCGTCTCGCACGTATTATGCCGGTTATATTTTTCGCGGCGACCGAAACGAATGGGTTAACTCCGCTGCGTTATTAATAGCGATCCGCATCTGTTGCAAAAATAATCTCGCGAAAACGTGCCGCGGTAATATTGGGCGCTGCAAATTTATTGCGTACGCGTAACTTACACATATATACGCATTATGACGTTTGGACGTTATACCCGGAATTTAGAGCTTTTAAAATTTCCTACGTTTTTTTTTTTTGAAGATCTTTTTTTTTTCTCAAAAGTATTTGAACAATCCACAACATTCTTAGAGAAATTGAGAAATTTGGTTTTTATATGTTAGATACGTATATAATAGAATAATGGAGATCATTTAAGGGAGGGATCGATTGAAGATTGTGACGGATTCATAAAAAGTATCTTGGGGAATTTTGTAAAATGTTGGCTTATTTGGAAAATATTCCCAAATTCTATCCTCCCAAATTTGAAAACAGAAATCACAAATTTGTGATTGTGATTTAGAGTAAGGTAAGTTTTGCCTTAACTCCACGTCAATCCTACATTATCAGCGCTAAATCCGATATGATTATTGACATTAGTATTTGAAGTATTTAAGGTACTTAAATTTGATTTTGCTAATCCTTCTGCAGTAATTTTTCCTACTTTCTTCTACTAAAAAATTGCCAAACATTTTTTTACCGCAATATCTGTAGTCTCGACTACAATTAAAGAAAGCTTTATTATATTTAACATTTCTGCGGGTTTCTTTTAAGCTTCGTTTCCCAATAACTGTTTGCGTTGCTTTCGTTCTTGAATTGTTATTTTTTTTTGAAAATCCTTGAAGTGGGGTCTCGGTTTTGTATTAATTCATTTCCAACACCGGCACAATTTACAATTTGGGCTGTTAAGACTTCAATTGGTTATAGATATAATTTAATAATAATAAACACAAAAAAAAAAAAAAAAAAAAAAAAAAAAAAAACTTAAAGATACGAATGCATTTCAACAGCCATTAAGGAATTAAGTTATTTTCGGCTGAATTTAAAATGTAAATGCATTTAATACCGCATATTACGCGCATCTACTTTCCAACACTATGATAACAAATTCCAGGACAGAAAACGAAGAGAAAATCGCTTTCAATAAAGCGGATTCGTTTCCAAAAAAAAAGAATATTCCTCGTAGGTTAAATATTTACAAGCTTTCCAGAAACGTGGGTGAATTTTGCAACTGTTACAATAAAACGTTTTAAAAGGAAGCGTGCAAAAACAGAACAAAAACCTTTTTACATACCAGTTGGCCTCAAACCGCAATAATATCTTTTAAAAAATAAAACGGGGAAATTTAAAGTTTTTCGACCGTATCTTTCCCGGTAAATTCTTTTTATTATTGGAATCATCAATCTGCTTTAAAAGACTTTAATGTTGCACGGGGTAAATGAACTACTGTGCTTACAATATGGATACGTATATATAAATATATCCAGATGGGATGTATATATTCGCCAAACGAATCAATTATTTTTAGTTCTAACGACGCAACCAATCTGTTTCATATTTGACTTTATGAACATGACAAAATAACATGGAAATGTAAAATTCGCTTTTCTCAGAAGGTATGTTTTGAGAAGAAAAATAAAAATAAAAAGGAGGAAGCTTCCTACATGAATAGTTCATTTATACACGAAAATATTTTGAAATAAACAAAAATACATATGTTTAACAGTGAAAAATTTGCACTGGCTAATTCAAAATAGCATTTTCAGGAATAGATCTGGGTTCAGAAACCAATGTTTGATGTAATTTTTCATATAAAAAAAACGTGTAAGCTAAAAAATTTAATATTGTGAAGTTTGCTGCATTAGATTTATCCCATTTTTGATTAATTTGGAAGTCGTTAGTAAAAGCTGCTATTGCATTTAAATGGGAGAATTATTTAAAAATTCAAGTCCGAGAAATTTTATTATCAACAAGGAATTGCAATTTTTCTCTGATACATGAAATATACCCATAAGTTTTATTTGTAATAATGGTAAAAAAGAAAGTCTCCCCGGCGGGGAATCGAACCCCGGTCTCCCGCGTGACAGGCGGGGATACTGACCACTATACTACCGAGGACTGTTGAGTAAGAAGTTTTCAAATTTGGTACTAATTCTGTTACTGCCTCAGGTTTTTTAATACAGTGTGGAAGAAAAGTAACGAATAAATTCATTATCTTTGTTAATATTTATCTCATACCGTAACATATTGATAATTTTATACAGTTGAAAACGAAATAAAGAGTACTACAATAATCAATAATAAATGTTTTTATTAAAAAAAAAGCATTTGATGACGTCATAACTTTAAAAACAAATGACGTAACAAGATGACAATGATATAGTATAACGTAAAATAATTTAAATTACTATACCCCTTCGAGATTTAAAAATAAATAAATAAATATTAAAAATGATAATGAATTTTTTTCCGTTAATTTCCTTAGACACTGTATAAACATTCAATTAACAGATTATGATTACAACAAATATATACACAAATTCATTTTTACTAAAATTTTGGTCACAATTAATAGTATTTTCGTAATAGTAAGTGTAAATCAATTTATATATATATTTTTTTTGGTTGCCCCCTTACTACCCTTACCAAAAAATAAAAGGGTATTGTTTTTGATTACGAGATTTGCTCGCCATTACAAATACATATTTATGTCTTGGACGAACGCATATTTTAAATATTATCAGAAGATTCAGAAGCCACGTAAATGATCGAGAATTTAATTACGCAGGCACATGTTTACAATGAAACGGAAACGATCGCTAATCATCTTTGAATATTTGTACTAGAGAAATACAGTAGTTATAAATCGGAAGCACAGTTTTTAAATACGTGATAAGAACCAATTGTTCCTTTCCAAAAGTTAGTCACGAATTAATTAATTCTAATTGATTATCGACACGTTCTAGAAGTTCTGTCACCGCATTATTCGATAACATTAACCTTCCACGAAATTAAACGTATTTTCCTTATAAATATCGTCTCTTCGATGTTTATCCAATACACATCGTTAGATAAGATAATATGAAAAAAGAACTGACGTGATAATGAATTTCTCTATTTGAACATCTAGACAATCTTGAAGTTGATAACATTCAATTCCTTATCGCAGTATGGAGTTTTAATTTAATTTCGAACGTTAACAGACGTCTATAGAACGAAATAGGATAAGCAAATAGTCGCCCTATCAGTTTTATAAAAAAAAAAAAAAAAAAGATTATGGAGTTGATTCATCGAAGAATGAAATATTTGCAATTCCTTTAGATTTTCGAAATGTTCCGTTCACATTAATGATCTAGTGAATAATATTTTCTTTTGAATTTAATGATGTAATTTCTTTCAATCTTACGACGACGTATATTTCGAAAAGATGATTATTTAAACGTGAAATTGTTCAAAAATGTCCAGAAGAAATATACAGAGTGTTGCACTTAAAGGGAACACTTGCGTTAAGCGCATATTTGTAATAAAATAGAAAATTTTTTTAAATAAGAGTTGTTTCAGAAGTAAGTCACACCAAACAAGACAATGCGATCAAAGAAACACTTAGACAGCTTTGAATGTATCAACCTCCACCGCAAAACTGCACATAACACATATCATAAATAACTATTTCTATGGCTGTTACTATGAAAAAGCCATTTTCTTGTCGCTTGTACAATAAAAATATATTGTTAGAACAAAATAAATAATGATAGCAAGGACTGTGGCGTAGAATGGTAAACAACACATAAGTATCGGCGACCTCCGCACCACACAAGTTTAATTTATTATATAGTAATGTAATAATTAGTCCGGGACGGCCGTTTCGAGGACACGAATGGTCCTCATCATCAACCGGCAACCGAATTCGGATAATGAGGACCATTCGTGTCCTCGAAACGGGCGTCCCGGACTAATTATTATATTACTATATAATAAATTAAACTTGTGTGGTGCGGAGGGTGCCGATACTTATGTGTTGTTAGAACAAAGTAAAATTAAATTAAAGACACGCTTATATATTAATTAATGTCCTTATACAGAATAGGTGCTTATTAATTAAAGAATACTGCCCTTACATTGGCATTAAACAATATCTCAACGAGTATACTGAATTTGCCAAAATTGTACTAGAAATTTAAAAAAATTTAGCTGAATCCTTGAATGGTAAAGGTACATCCACAACCTCAAAATTATAAGAGTTACAATTAGCAGCAATGTCCCGTTCACAATGTAAGAATTGAACATTCTTAATTTTGATAGAACCAGAAACTCCAAACTTCTACGATATATTATATAAAACAAAAGGATCCATCCGTAATGGATAAATAGAAATAGAGGTAAGCAGGTAGATAAACCGCTTAATTGAACAGAATGAATTGTAAGGTAAACTCGAACTGTTTAAGAAACTTAATAGATAGGCGATACAGCAATACGTACAAAGATTATTGGAAATAATTGGTTTACATACACGGAATAGATAATACCTTGATAGCAATTTTTTGCTTATAAGAATATTGCAAACTCCGAATCTTACAGAAATGCCTGTAATTAGAGCGAGATTCAACGTTTTGGAAATAAGGGATTCGCCTTACCAGCAAACAGCGGCCCATTCTTCCAATGTACACTGCCGTTCAGAGAAGTTCGGTCGGTTCGTAAAAAACATGAAAAAGTTACAGAAACAAACGAAACTAAAAACAAAATGCAATTTTATTGTATGTACAGGTAAAAAAGACAAAAATAAATAAATAAAAAGTTATTCTGGCCTAATATAACATACTGAACATTAAATTTTTTTTTCATCGAAAAAACCTCCTTTGCTGTTAATCACCGCTCGAACTATTCTAGGCATTCTTTCGATAAGTTTTGTTAAAACGGATTGTGGAATATTAATCCATTCATGTTGCAGAATATTCCGTAAATGTTCTTGTGAAGTTGGGCATATTTTTCGGATCCTCCTGTCCAGTTCATCCCACAACAACTCTATCGGGTTCAAATCTGGGCTTTGTGGGGGCCTTGTCATTACTTTCAGGGTGTGCTGTTCTTCTTGCTCCTTTAGATAGTCCTCACACACTATTGCAGTGTGTTTTGGGTCGTTGTCATGCATGAATGTAAAGTTACGGCCTATTGATACTGATGGCACTGCATGATTCTGGAGTATTGCAAAATAATTTTCCTTCCTCATTACACCATGCACTCTGCATAAATCTCCCGCCCCAGCAAATTAGAAACATCCCCACACTAACACAGAACTACGCCCTTGCTTCACTGTAGGCACAATGCAGTCCGGGATCACTTTTCGGTTTTAGATCTTCGGACATAAACTTGTCGATTTTACCCAAAAACCTCAAACTTTGACTCGTTACTCCAAAGCACGTGTTTCCAATCATCTAACGACCAATCTAGATGAGAACGGGCCTACTGTACGGGGCCGTTTTGCTCTGTTGCCCCGACGTAATAAGGGTTTTCGAAAGGCAATGCGTCCATGAAGGTCCGCTTGTTGAAGTCGACGTTTTACCGTACTCGCCGAAACTTGTTCTTCACGGCCGCGATTGACTTCGGCTGCTATTTGTGGCGCTGTTAATTTTCTATTGCGTTTGCTTAATAATACAATTCTCAAATCTTCAGCTTTTGTTGTTTTCCTAGATGCTCCAGGACGAACACGATTTTCTATAGTTCCAGTTGTCCGATATCGCTTTATGATGTCATTTACTGTTGAACTTCTCATATTTATTTTTTCAGCAATTTGTCGCCCCGAATATCCTTCTTCAAACAGCGTAATAATGCGTGAACGTTTTTCTACACTGGTAGGCTTGCCACGTGCCATTTTGAAGTAAATTTTCTTAAAACTTTCGCGCAAAAACGACAGATGCGCACGTTCAACAGTAAAATGGAGCAAATTTATATCTTTACGCCCGTGATAAATAAACAAGAATGATACCGCGGTATATTTCTCAAATGTATTGTTCGTTAATAATCCCTAAACGACCCGTTTCAAAATTCTTGGAATGATAATAAAAGGGACTTTATTGTGGTTGTCGCAATATTTCTACTTTACATAATAATTTATGGCTTTAATCCCTTAGAAAAGAGTGTATGCTTAATCTTTTTCTAATTTTATGTATTAATAATTGTATACAGTGTGATATAATAGATTTTTATTGTATGACCGAACTTCACTGAACGGCAGTGTACATAGAGATTAAGAAGTTTACAAAAACAATATGAACATATGCAATGGGGAAGTACAATGACTCTGTAAATATTTAATTTTCTCTTATCGATTCAGTTATAGAATCTCTACGAAGTACAATTGTTATATTAAAAATCAATACAATCGTATTATCGCTACTACTTCCGGTATCTATACGCATCACCACTGGACAGAATGAATCAAAGCATTGATACTATCTCATTGAAGTGAGTTTTTCACTGACGGTCTTTGAGTCACGCCTATATACACGACATAAGATTATTATTCGTCAAGTGACAATAAAAACGTATGTTAAGGTTAAGTACATTAATATTAATGTGGTACGCGTACACTACGACGATACCAATCTTATATAATAATAATAACAATGATTAAAGGTCTCCTTTCTTCGTTTTAAACGGCGACTCATATCCTACGTATGTAAATACACAAACGCATCAAATTAAAAAAATGAATCATCGCAAACCGTTGATTCACCGCTTGCGTTCTTACCGGGAAAATACTCGGAAACCTTCGAAAATTCGAACAAAGACGGTTGCATATTACGGATTTACGGAGGCCACAATAAACGTACCGATTTTACCACGATTGTACCTGCATACTAAAGATATTCTTTTATAATATGTTGATCCGTAAGGATTGTAAAGTGACTAAATCTTAAACATTTTTACAGAGAGGGAGGTATCTAGCAAATAATTTCAAACTAACTTTCTACCTGATTTCCGTTCAGCTTTCTTTGTTAATGTTTTAAAAGGTACCTTTTTAATCTCCGCACAGGAAATAGTGGGTCATTTGGAGGATGTACAATAAACCACAGCCTGTGGTGATAATCCGCAATAACATGGAATTTTGAAATCACAACGAGGTATTACATAGAATTAAAATTTGGTTTTTGCGAATATTTACAGATTTTTTTACATATTTCGTGTGTATGTAAAATAAATATTTTTAAAAAGCATTGCACGAGTAGTACCTATTTACAACAGATATTTAGTTAAACATATTTCTACGGAGATACCCATTATCTCTATCGAGAGATTGTTATCATTCTGGTACAATTTCTATTAAAAAAATCGATGACAAGAAAACCCTGCCGGTGAAACAGGAAATAGGTTGAGATAACTTCGGGAAGACGAATTTCTATCTTTAAGTGGATCGATTAGATAACGGAGACGCTCCAAATAAACGATATTATTGCGAAAAGTTAATCAGGGACTGTAAATATAATTCCATCGAATGATTTGGTGATTTTTTTAAATGGAAGTATGGTGATTTTTCCCCTTTAAAAGCGGAAGATGCGAAAAATTTCTTAGTATTAAAGGTGTGAAATGAAAAAATAAAGCAAATCAGTTAAAATGATGGAAAAATGTATAGTTTTAGAACTAATTCGTTCTATAGTAGAAATATCTTTCGGGTGATGTCGTGTAGTTAATATTTTACTTGACGTTTCGCTGACCATCCTGTCAGCTTCTTCAGAAGATTTCTAAAGACTGCTGTTGTTGAGGAGCAAAAGACAACAACAGCAGTCTTTAGAAATCTTCTGAAGAAGCTGACAGGATGGTCAGCGAAACATCAAGTAAAATATTAACTACGCGACATCACTCGAAAGACATTTCTACTATGGATTACGGTCGTGAAAGCCTACACTCAACTAATTCGCTCTACTATGTATATTTTTTGCGCAAGGTAAAGGCTTTTGTCTGTAGATGTCGATCTTCTGAAATGTACAGATGTTGATATCGAAGAGTTCGCGACAACCTTCCTAAGGTCCAGTTCCATAACAAACGTTTTATATGTTACAGTTGCTTCGATTCTCAGAGCAAATTATCTTTGCGCAGATAAACGTAATCCTTTAAAGCTCTGCAAGTAAAAATTCTAAAGCTAATTGTTGGATTTCATCTATAATACATTTCATTGGAATTGCATTTTTGACTCTTTTCAAATAAGTTACGTGTTCACATATGAATAACACAAATTCTGAGGAATGTAATGTAACGTATGTAAATAAAGGAACTCCGTTTAGTGCTTCGAAAATTACCACACTTGAGAGCGTTACGACCAATTTTCTTTGTCAATATTAGTTAGAATTTCCACTATTTACAAGTTTCGATATATTTAAGCGATCGCGTCGAAGTAAATTAGGTTGATAGTCTTTCACAAGAACGACTGACACGATTTTTTTATACTCTTCGTAACAAAAAGCCTCTTGTTAGAGAAATCTTTAATTTAAATATGACGAGTCGATCCGTACCCTAATAATCGTATTAACCTCATTTTCTAACGATTATTATTAGTATGTAAGGAATTAGCCTGGTATCGCACCGCCTCAGCCTACGGACTTACAAATACACATAATCACGATTAGCGTCATTGGTTAAAATTAGAAAGATGATGTGTCGCTCGTACGAATCCAGTTTCCTCCAAGCCTATATGTAAATCTACGCGAATATATGGATCAATTATGCAGTTTTCTCCCGTCCACCACGTACCAGTTGGTTATATTCTCGAGGAGAATTTTAGGCGTATATTTATGATGCTAATAGCAACTATATGGTCGTGATTCATTTTGCTTATAGGATTATGTATTGTATAATATACGTAGGTATACCGATTTTTCAGTTTTGTACGGAACGCTGGGAGAATACCTCATAGCATGTTAAATTCCTGTAAAAGAAGGGACTATGCAAGATCAGAATAATATGCTGTAGTTTTAGAACAAAGAAGAATTGATTTATTGGTATAACATGGTTGTCGGATTTAGTTGCTTGCTATTACCAATACTTGCAGAGTACTTACTTAAGGTTTTCGAAAACGAAAATTCTTAAGTTAAGGGACATATCGCTGCGGTTGAGTAGCATGATAGACTCAATATAAATAAGAAGATGCGAATTGGTACATGCAAAATTAAGGTTACCACTTCCAAGTTATCTATTTCCTTTTTTATAATTTATAAATTAATCAGATTTCTTCACTACGAACAGAGAAAAAAGAAAACATTGTTAAGTAGAAATTTTGGTGGAGGTGCCAGTTTTCCAAAATTAATAACGTTCATGGATAATGCTGCTTATAATCTCAAGATCTATTTATATTTCTGATTATCTATTTATATATAGAAACTTATTTCATTATACCAACTTTAATTAATATTAATTTCCCGTAGCGTACATTATAATTAAATTTTCCGTTAAAAATGTTTTACGCGATTAATCGTGTTGTTTTTTTTTGTTATAACAAAAGTAATCTACAGCATATAGAATGGAATCTTATTTGCATAATTGCCACATTCTTACGGGTCTTGCGTAACAGCAAAAGTAAACATTTACGAAGAAGTAAGTATGTTAATGCGGTATTCTTTCGAATCAGCAATTTCATTAAATGTGACCAATTGATAAATGATTTATCAAGCGTTGCAGCATTCTGGCGCATGCATTGTGTATGCACTTCGTATATTAAAAGTGCCTATGTAGAACATTGCGTTTAATTTTTTCCTTCGATTATTTTATCTACGCTGTGTCGGAACGCGTTCTATGTACGGTTGACTCAAGGACAGCGATAGGAACATTGCGGAAGAATATTACCGTTCCGCTATTGAAATTTATCGAATTGGATTAAATAAATGAATAATTGTTTTGCACGTTATTGGAATGGAATCAGCGTTATCAGTTGTTTGTTCTTTGACTATATCAACGGTACTAATCGCAACAATTGCGTACTCGGTAACTAATTATTTATATTAAATTTTATAAAGAGAAGTATTTCGCATTCGTTATAATATAATTTAATATAATATACAATAATTATATAGAAAATTTTGCAAAAATTTGTCTTATTTCTAAAGGTAAAAAAAAGTGAGAATATCCCATATTCCATTTTCAATTTGAAGCTGATTCACCGCGAACATGGTGATAGTCGATAAAGCTCATCATTAGTCACTTTGGCTGATTCCTTACTCCCATCGTGCGGATACGCAGAAAGGAGTTGTCGTAGTCCCGATTGCAGGGTGTCGCCCGTTACGCCATTCCGCGGAAATATAAAAATTAAAACTAAAAGAAACCATTTAAAAAGATACCCAACAATTTCTTAAAGATAAACTTATACAGAGTATATTTATTCATACTATCTATTAATATAAATATTCGAATGTATATTTTTAATTTACTTTAATTTAATTAATTTATTTTTAAATTTAACTTACTTAACTTTCTTTGTGATACCTTTGCACGCCATTGTACTTTTATTATTGAACGAGAGCTAAGCAATGCATTGTTGTGACTCTTAGCTGTCGATACAACGATTAGTTATAGGTGTTTATCTGTTTTAGGACACACTAATTTACATAATTCGTAAATTGTTTGTTAATGTTCAATGCGGTTGTGTCATAATCCAGACTACATATTTACAAGCGCTATATGCATATGAATATGTAAATAAACGTAAATAATTGGCTAACAAAGTGTAGAGAGATGACAATTTCCATTCAACTATGTCAAGGATCCAAAATGAAATGTTTCACCGGAATTTTTCGTATAATAAACCAGATCTGCCCCTTTCCTGCATTCCGGTTTAAATTTAGGTAATTTATTTAAAAATTTAATTAAAGATCGCGGAACTCTTTTAATTCTTTTTTTGTAAATATTTTAGAAATTTTTCCAGTACCGAATTCAACAGGTGGCCTATCAAAGCTTCAAGATTCAGTAATTATTTATTCGTTTTATTATACAGAAATCTTCAACAGAATCGTTTGGTGCGTTTTCTAAAGTTTATACCTATATAACGCGATGAGGTCGTGGGCTTCGCAGCCAACTGTTCAATATGTTTCATTTCGTAGTCAACTTGTTTCTGTCTTTACGACCTTTTCCAATGTAACAAAATAAAAAAAAATCGTAAAAATTTAAAATATATCAGAATTTATCGGTTCGTTAGAATACATGTATTTTTTTTCTGATTCATTTTCTTTAAAAAAATATTATGGTTGCTATTTTTCCATTCCACAAATAAATAAAGCTTTAAATAGAACCGAAGGTGATCGGTAAAAGAAGTGCAAACTTGAAAAAGAATGTGGGCGGTTTCGAAGATGATTATATTGGATCTACTTCATGGAACATCTGCTTTTATCTTTATGTTTTTAAAGTTGTAAAACAAAGAGAAAATAAAAATCTTGTATATTTTACGTAATACCTTATGTTTAATTTGGTGTGATAAAACGATACATAAGAAAACATTAAATAATTGTAGAGATGGTGTTAAATGTTGCCAATTTAACAAATTATGGTGCTTTATTTCAAACGTAAAGCGATAAAAGAATTGTGGTATTTTTGATACGCTGATACCAAAAACAATAAAGAAATGTTGAAAGGAATTAAAATGTTATTAGAAATTTATCACAGCACCAACGCAGCAATTGCTGCTTTATGACATGAAGATGGCGCGACTCATTAAAAATATTCTGATAATATAATTGCCCATCTGCTGAAACACATCTTTGAAAAATTCAGCCATTTGTGCCACTGAATTTAAAAATTTTTGTACCAACTTGGTTGGCGATCAACGTTCGCGACGGTCGAACACTGCAACCAACACCGATACCATAGGAAAAATTCAGCTAGGTCACTATTGAATCAACATTTACATACATATGTATTTTAGTTTCCGCGTTGAAACCGCACGAGTCTGTCGAAGTTTCGTTCTTAGTTGCACGGAGTTTCTACTGGGTTGCTGAATGCAATATTCTTTTGAACAACAAATAAATCAATAAATTTTTTGAAGAACAAATAGTTCTTGAAAGATGGAAAATGTCAACCTTTACAGCGGTACCAAAAGTAAATAATACGTACAGAGTGAAAGAATATCATCCCATGAACATGTTGCCGTTAAATGAAAAGATTATGGTGGTGAATATGAAACAGTAATTCTTGAAACATTTGAAGATCAATAACATCTTAATCGAGAATCAACCCGGATTCAAAGAAAAACATTCATGTGAATTAGCTCCACACGGTGTGGTGTCATCTATTGAGTTCGAAAGACCACTTGAAATAATAGATAAAGATTTTTAAATTAGAAAGTTAGAGTACTACGATGTAATTTGGAAAGCAAGTAGTGCATTTAGAAATTATCTGGTAGATGTAATGTACAAAAATTTCGAAAATTCTGCAACAAGCAATGATTAAAATTTAGTAATAAATGTAAGAAAATCCGTCAATATCGGGAACGTTTGCATTCGACATTTTATCAGGCTGTTTTAATCTATCAAATACATTTATTAATATTTTTAGCTATAAGCATTTTTGAGATATCGGAGTTTCGAAATTGCCAAAAATAATCAGGTGTTCTTTCTTTATCTTTCTGAGTAGCTTTGGTATTTAGGTCGATGATATGGGGGAAACACCAGTTTCGAAATTATCACATTTTGGAAAGTATTAAAATTTTTCATAAATACTGAATTTTATGTTTTCTTTTGTAAATCGTTCGTTACACAGATTTTCAAAATGGCTTTCGTTTGATCTTTTGGAGTTCCTGGTTCGTGATATTTGAGGAATTTGCAAAAATGTAATATTTCAGATATGGTTAGAAATAACAACATGGTTGTTGAACTAAATAAACCTTAAGATTGAATAATGATAGCAAGGACTGTGGCGTAATATGGTAAACAACACATAAATATCGGCAACCTCCGCACCACACAAGTTTAATTTATTATATAGTAATATAATAATTAATCCGGGACGGCCGTTTCGAGGGCACGAATGGTCCTCATCATCAACCGGTGACCGACTTAAGATTGAACCAAGAATTCAAAAATGTACTAATATACAGGATGTTCTAAATTTGTGTAAAAAATGTAAGTGCCACCTAGTACGGAGATGGTTAAATCTAGCGCGTTCAAAAATGAAAATTGATTTTAGCTTGCTGACAACACTGGTTATACTGCAGTGATTTTATTTAGAATAAAAAAATATGTTCCTATATCAAGAAAATAAGGAATTAGAATATATACAGGCGGAAAATAGAAAAAAAATCATTTATAAATATAAGAATAATACTTTATTTATTAATAATTAGTACCTAACATTAAAAACAAATACCTACAATACACTGAAAATATAGTACTATATACATAAAAATAATCGTCATCAAGAAGAGAGAACAACACACACACATACGATTTAATCCGACTTGGAAATAACTCTTATTCCTCTGTTTTCACGCACACATCGTATAATTTAAATGCAGATACACATACATAGCGTCAGACAGGTTTCTGTCTCTTTAGGAAATAGCATCGCGCGGCCACCAGCTTCAGCGCCGGCTAAGTACGTCCAACCCTTGTTAGGAAGGGTAAAAAAAACGTCTCCTCTTTGTCTTTCATCGGTGTCCTATTCGTTCTCCGCGTTCGGGTTAACTCGTCCATTCAACTTATCCAGACAGCCTTGCAACCTACAACATGCAAAAAGAATTAGTCATGTTATATTGTGCGACTCGCATCGGACGGTTAAGACCGGACTTGCACACAGGATGTTTAAATTGTAGATATTGTTATTGTACTATTGTACCGAGAGAAAATTTTACTACAGTTGTAAAAAATTATACAACACTTCGCAGTATATATACTGACGAGTACAATTCAAATTGTGCTAAGGTTGCTTTTACTTGTAAGGGACGTAGCAGTAGTAGTTGTTCGAAGTAATCGAACGTAGATTTTACAAATGTAGCATTTTATTGAGAATGTTATGTTGTTTCAACATTTAGTAAAAAAAAAGACAAACTTGTAGTTTGTCTTTTTTTTAATTATTAATTAAAAATTGTTGTATTTATTCTTACTACAAGGATTTCTCTTAGTGTGCGATTTATAGCATCATTATAAGTGGTTAGTTCTATTTATTCCTCTTAAATAAGCATATTAGAATCTTTTAAATAAATCTTAAGGTTTAGTATTGAAACAAAAACAACTATTAATTAAAAAAAAATAGTTATTGACAAAAGCCTGTGAAATCTCCATGACTATACGACCAGATCCACCCATTAAAGATATTTTCCTGTTGTTTATCTTAATTATCGATAACCATTTGGTATAAATTATACACTGAGGGAAAAAGAAGGGTTGATATATAAATAATAAAATGAAATTGGTAGTTTCGGTAAAAAAAAAGAATACACTCGCCAATTTCTTGATTTGCTCAATTTTATCTTTATTGTCCGAACTGCCAACTTAAATTATCTGCGAATTCTTAAAATTCCTGCTTAGGGATGTTTATTACCAGAGATAACCATGCAGGAAAACCTGCATTAAATATAGATTAAATTAATAAACTTCTCTGTTAGATACAAAATCAGATTTGGTTGCAAACCGATGTATTGCTTATTTTATAACATATAACGTTACATCAGTGTTTTTTCAAGAAGTAACCATTATCTGCAGGTTATAATTTGATTAGTCAACTAAACTAAAATATTTTACAAACCACCAAAGTTAACATGAAAACCGTTGCATTAACAAAACTATTGCCTTCTATTTAACGAATATATTTTAACGAAACGTTAGATGTTGATTGTACAACAAATATTAGTGAACTATATTTAACATAAGTAGATATATACGTTTCTTTCCCTCAGTGTATTACAATTAACGTTTTACACAGGTCTTAAGCTGCAAATTATTAAATTTTGTTTGACATACATTTATGCATTAAAGTAACTGTATCACTGTATAGTATGAAATTCGAATGAATGGCGATAAATTGATAAATTTTCTATGAAATCAATGATAAAGGATTGTATTCTGTAGATGTTGATAATAACATGATAATAAATTGAAAAAAATGTTAATCACTTTAACCAAAATTAATTGATTAAAAATTTATCAAATTAAAAAAAATATATCAGACGATCATAAAAACACGTCAGAGTGTGTTTGTGCTGTTTTGTCTCTGTGAATACCATGCTTACATTTTCAAATAAAAAGTAGTACGATATGATAATAATTTATAGAGAGTGTAAACAAAATACAAACGTTGTATTCATTGCGTTCAGGAAAAAGTACATTTATACGTTAAGAAATACTAATATTTTTTCTTAAGAGTAAATATGAAGATCGAAGAAATGAGACCAATAGAATATTGCCTTCCTAAGCAAATAGGTCGTGTTTGCATTTCAGCTAGTGCTAAGAAAAACGGATTTTTCTGAAAGCCCCAATGTTAGGCAATAATTTGTAATATCAAAAGAAAAATGTTCGCTGGTATTTCTTATTTTATGCAAAATAAGTCTTATCGTGAAATTGTCAAGGTCCCCGTAAGTATTTTATCGTGGATTCTTTTAAGAAAACCAATAACTATAAACTTCGCTAGTGCATATCTTCCTCCACGTAGCACTTACGATTTTAGTGCAGAAAATGGAGAAACAACAGCAAGTACTGCATATGTTATTTTCCATAACATTGTCAGACACGACCTTTTTGCCTAGGAGGACAGGGTACATTGAAAATCTAATTTTATCAATTTTTATCACAAAATATGTGCCCCTATCGTTATTTATAATAACAAAGTTTTCAAAATTTTATATTCCATTCCTCAAGCGGGAAATGCATAGATCGAATTACTTTTCAACATTTATTGCTTATTTTATTCCTAATTAAACATGCTCCTGAATGTATGATCTACGCAAAATATGTATATTTATATACGAGGTCATTTCAAAAAGTAGTTTATGTTAATAAGAAAAGCGTGATACATGCTTACGTTATTGTGTTAGTTGTTTTACACAAACGAACATTGAGAATGTTATTACGTAAACACACGTACATTGTAGAATTGATTGTATTACTTATCGTAATTGCCACTTAACAACGTCGGACGACAAACAAGCCGTCAAACAAACAATTTCCCTAATCATCAATTTCGTTATTAAAACGAAACTACATACATTTATTATTTAATCGTAGATTACTACCGGCTGCAGGCCAAATGTATTTGTATAATATACATGTAAAACGTGATACATCTGCTAGTACAACAAAAATATTGTTTTTCGCTTATGCACGCGTTCGCCCATAACAATCTTATCTACGGAGGTATACTATTGTTACATATTTGTGCAGTGTAAATTTTTGTATTATCACTCTTCTGTGTGTACCATGTCATGTGTATATGTACCAACTGAAGCATTCCCGAAAACAAAATATTTACTTTTGTATTTTATATTATATACATAAGAATATCAGATATGTGCGATAATCTTGGGTTTTCCTGGATTTGGCTCACGACGATGCGTTTTATCGCCTTCAAATAGAATAAAATTATATTTGTTTTGATGAGTAAATTTGTGTGTCGGTGTTTTATCTGTAAAATGATATGCATGGTAGGGATGCTTTTAAAATCATAATACGGCGAAAAGCCGCTTAAAAAAGAAAAAGAAAACGCAAGGAAGATAAGATAATTGATACCCGAATTAATGAAAATTTTCAAGGTAAAAGGATAACGCCAACAGGAAAATCATTTGAAGAGATTTGTTTATTCTACAATCTCACTTTTATTGATCAGTAAATATCGAATATGACGAATAATAATTTTATTTAACTAGTAGGTGTTGGCACCTTAAAAGATCCTCCGCCGTCTCAAAAAGCATGTGTGCAACATTAGAATTTTCAGCTATATAAGGACACTTATAGCATTTTTCAGGGTTTCAATTAAAATTGAAAATTGTTACCGGCGGCTTCTCCATTAATATTTCCAAACCAGTATAAGTAAGAATTTTATTTTAACAATTTGTCAGTTTGGAAATCTTTTTGGGGGGTTAGTATTTGTAAGAGTAGGCTGAAGCAGAGCACATGTACGAAAATTCGAGAATTTGAACCTAATTAGTATCGATGTTCGAATATTTTCGAAATAAATAAACAGAGCTGCTGAAGTATTATTTTTTGTTTTTTTATATCGTTATTCCTAGTTCAATATTTTTTTGTGATTTCAATGTATAGATTAGATACCTGGATCATTAAAAAGTAAACATCAATATTTGATATTTATATAAATATTGAAATTTTTGAACCCTGATACACACACGTATAAGTACAAAACTTGATAGCGTTCTTTACTTTTGTCTTTATTTTTTTTTTTAGGTTTTAAAGTATTGGAAAGAATGTGTTTTACTATTTGCACGGAATTTCTTCGCAACTATAGCTAAGTTATTGTTTCTTTTTTTTTTACAATAGGTTATAGGTCAATTGCGCATGATTTGATATCTAAAACATTATATAGAAACGACTTATCTTGACGAATTCTAAAAATTAGTACTGATTGGTTTAATAATAAGCGTAAATAAAGAACACGATAGAGATATGAATATTTCCGACAAATTTTATGAAAATTCTAACAGCTAATCTGGGTTTAAAGTCTTAATATTTTATTTTGCCATTGTTGTTTTAGCGAGCATTTTATTGTATGAATTTCAGGTTTTTCTGAGAAATGGAAATTTTGCACGAACATAATTTATAACAAGATCCACATCGAACCACTGATAAAATCTTCAACGATTTACGAATTTCCACGTGTGCGTTAACTCGCTGTTAACGTTCGGTCACTTTTACGTACCAACTAGTAACTGCGATATAAGTAAAGGTTGGAAATAAGAAAATAAGAAATCCCTATCACTCTGCCGAAAACTAGTTATAACAACACAAAATCTCGTAATTTCTTTAAAAAATCCTGGCTAAGAATGCTCGTACATTGCCATATATCACATCCATTTTTTTATCACGTATAAATATCCCAACAACCGGACATCTAAGAATGCATAATGCAACTTGGATATCTAGATATTAACAGCCATTTATAACGTCATTGTTATTCAAATTTAATGTTTATTCGGGCTGTCACCCGGAGGAGGTTAAAACCGAGAATGCAGCAACTAGGAAGTAAACGCGTTTAATACCTGAAAATATTGCGATTGCTTCGCATTGTATGGGCTGATAGATACTCTTTTACAAAGAATGACAGCTCGTTAGATTATAAATTACCATTATGATTATTTATACAGCGTGCGCGGATGGAAAAAATAGCATGAATAGGAAAGAGGAAAACTGACAATAATAACTGATACAACAATAGCACTCCAAGGCGAGAAAGTCCACGAACTGGATTTATTAGCGATGTTCAGCGTTCAGCTGTTTTCAATGGATTTTTTTTTCTTCCGAACCGTATTGTAAAGTGGATATATTGTGAAAGCCAATACTTTAGAGAGACATGGATATTTTATCTAGTTTTCTATGCTAATACGCCAAATAAACAAGTTATTTTATTGTGAAGCCGACTTCCTAGACCCACTGCATGGTATTCCATGGCATTTAAATTAATGTTTGGTTGTGTGGTAGCAATTCCAACTGAGACGTAGAGTCGGCGCTGAGAAGACAATTGGAATACGATTTTATTTATAGATAAGGTCAACGGGTTGCATGTTCTCGTTAAATAAGTACATCATGTTGTATTAAAATTAGGTGAAATTTAAATTCCTTTCTACGCGTTGCATAAAGAAGTATGTATGTCGAAAATCTCTACCTGTGAAATTTACATATGTCAAACGGTTAAATTATCGAAAGCTTTGCGGGAATCTCCGTATGTAAATTTTATGTGGATCTAAAATTGCTTCATTTCTTCTCCAACATGGAAAACGGAATTTAGAACGCGTATTGAATATGCTAATTTGATTTTTGGAAAGCGTTTCTATTCAGATTTTAAAATTTAATGATTTTTTTTTAAGGAAAAGAAAGTAAAAGCGCATACAACTTTGATATAGGGCAATTTTTTGTGATTTAAAAAAAATAGAAACGGAATTATGATGTTGGAATTATGCAAGGTGAGTCATTTCGTTGGAATTATGCAAGGTGGGCTCGGGAGATTATGTTTATGTGAATGGAGATTTTTTTCTTATTGTGAGGACCCATTGGGGGCATAGTTTAACATTACATTTAGACCAACAGGGTGCCTCATAACTCCATAGCTAGTCAAAGTTATATTCTTTTAAAATAAAAAATAATTTTTATTTATTTATTTTATTTAAAAAAAGTCTTTCTTTATGTTTTGGTTTTAATTGACCTCAATTTTTAAAATGTTTGCGTTGGCAATAGAAGTGAATATTAATACTGCGATTGAATAATCGTGGCTGTAATTTCCTTCTAGAATTTTTAGAAAAGAAATCAATTTTTATATAATTATGACCCCACTAGGCCCGATATAATTTACAAAAATAATTAGAAACAAATTCTTTGAGCTTGCACACAATGTTGGCTAGGAACCCATCGTTATTTTCTTTGATATAACATTTTATCGACGTACATATCATATATCTTTGCATAAATCATTTGTTCATCCAAATATTTTTGTTGCATTACGTTCACGTATTTACAAATACAAGGATTTAAGCGCTTAAATCCCATAATTCGGTTTTGTAATCGCGCATCAAGCGTATCATTAGTCTGCGGTTATATTTAGAAACCCGTATAACAAATGATTTGTGATCCTATCCAGTGCATAGAACCCATAGACTATACTATTACAGAATCGTTTCTCTTCCAAGTATTGTCGTTACCTAACCGCTGTCAAAAACGAAGCTAATAGAGAACGCAAATAGCGCGTGCTGTGTGCGTTGTTCCACCGAGAAAGTTGACGTAATTTACCAATAAGTAGTAATCATTTAAAAAAATATTTGACATCACGATGGCATGATTCAATCTCATACGTGAGCCAAAAATATACGACGTGTTGCAAAATTTATATTCGCGTTGTATTAGGAATTACGTTCATTTTTAAAACATACTCTAAGGATTAGCGATAACAGGCAAGTAAAACATGTTAAAAACAATACCATGCAATTGTTTAAAAACAACGGAAAAACACACGGATACTCACTCTATACTTTCTAGCTGCTTCGCGATGCCTTGATCTTGAACCACCCTATTTCTGGGCATGGTAACCATATTATTCGCTCTATTATTGTAAGCTCCCAGCAGACCACGATAAGTATTGTATACCAATTTCTTCACGTTAGGATCGCTTTTATCGACATTTGCGGAGGTATCAGCGACTGGGACGTATGTTGTTGTGCTACCTTCCATTTCCAACGTTTTAGGATGTTGCGTTAGGAATTTTGGCGGCGGTGGCAAGCTTGAGCTCGACAGTTTTCTACCGTTTGGTGAACCATTCATCTGAACGGTTTGTGTAGTGATCACCGGTTTAATTTCTAAATTGATACTTTTCATGCTCGGCGGTGGACATTTCGGTGGCGGTGGAGGGACATCCGAATTCCAATTAGCTAACGGTGGCGATTTCTTGCCGTTAATTCCATTTTGGGCGACTCTAACAGAATCTACTTCGTGCTCCGAAGATTTCGACAACTGGGCGAAAAGCTTAGGGGGCAAGTTCGCAGTCATAAGTAGTGGCGGCGATTTCTTACCAGCAGCCGTTTGATTAGTGCCGTTTATCGATAGTCTTCCGGGAAGTGGATTTTGCGAATTTTCATTGAACCTACTCTGCATTTCGCTGATGAAACTCGGTCTAGGTTGGGTAAATTTTGGTGACGGCGCTGTTGCGGCTGGTGTAATCTTGCTTACTGATGCGGATATTGGAGGAGGTTTACTCGTAAAATCAGGCAATTTTGGCGGAGGAGGAGGTAGACTAGATAAACTCATTGGAGGAGCGGCGACTACTTCGATTGTGGATTTGAACGTTGGCGAAGGGCTCTTGCTTAGTTTCGGCGGTTTCGAACTTAATTCGCTTAAAAGAGCGGTTTTAGCGTAGATCATCTCATCGGGAACGATGAATTGTTTCGGAGGAGGGGGCGATAATAAAACTTGATGACCGGCAGGACTCAACGGAGCCTTCCAATTGTTACTATCACATTTATTCAAGCTATTCTGTCTGGCCAATATGACCTTGCCAGGTGGTTTTCTGCTTTTTAACGTATTAAATTTCCTACCGAACAGAGCCTCTTTGTTGTCCTCCTCGTTGACCTGTATGAAGATCTCCGTTTTAACGTTTTTCTTCGGTAAGTTCGGCCTCACCGTGCTGTATTTCTTGTTGCCGTAGCTCTGCAAGTAATCGGCGAAGGCCACCGGGACACTATCAGTTTCGGATATCATCGATGGTACGCTGGAAGACGAGGAATTCGTGCTTAAGGCGATCGGAGACTCCGGCTGCTGGTCACTTTTGCTTTCGTTGTATGTACTCAAGAATTTCTGGTATTCTTTATAAGTCGGCTTAGTCGTTACTGAGGGACTTGTTCTGTTCTCTTGCGCTATCACTTCGAGACTCTTCATTATCGCTTTCTTCTCTTTCTTTTAAAGTGCGAACGTTGCGTTTTGAGAAACGAAGAGAGGGGACGATGTTGAGGAAGACGCACCGAAGAGCGCTTTACTTGCTTGCTTGCCTTAAACGGTATACGCTGCGATGTTCGATACGCGACTAACCACAGGCACCAAACCGATTCGTTTTCATTGAAATCCGGTGTAGTATGGCAGCTTTAAGTGTGGGGTCGCGCATGTAGTGGGGATTTTAGCATAAGAATAATGCATTTAGTAATATGCATCCCCGTTTCCAAATGACTTTCTTTGTAATTAAAAGATAATATTTTTATCTATTTTCTATGATTCTGTGGGTGACGCATTTTCGATAAGATATTGATAATTGGAGAGCAATAATGAGACTTGCGTAAAATCGACATACATAGAATGTAAATATATTCTAAACTCGTTTTATTTGCCAAAGATAAAACAATGTAAATAAAAGAGATTTGGGTATGAGAGTCTTACTGGGATCTGCATCGATTCTTATATGAAAGGCTATACATTAGAAAATTCTGAAAACTTGCCAGAGTCCTGAATTAAACTAAAATATTTTTAATGATCTGATATTTACGGCTGTACCGGAAATAGCTGTCAAGTTTCTTATTTTAAATGGAATATCCTGTATATAATTACATTTGTTGAATTTCTAGCTTAATTTTAAGATTTGTTCGATAAAACAGCTATGTCACTATTTCTACCATATTTGAAATATTTGGCTTTTTTTGAAAAACACCGATCACCAATTTCTACAATAACAATTGTTTATAATAGTCTTTTACAGATCAGAGACAAAAAAGAAATTGTAATAAAATAGACAATTAAAAAGAAACAAATATATTGGAAGAATTGGAAAAGAGAATAAAATGAAGGATAGAGCCTAACCTCATCTTTTCTTTCAGGTAACGATTGAAATTCACGTCGTTCAAGTAAACTACTATAATCGCTTCCGCGTTAGGATAAATACCATCCTGTTTGAAAGACAGGCATTTCAAAAATCGCTTTCGTACACGTTTCAACGACAGTTGTTGATTAAGGTAAAGAGGAAGCCAGATAACAGACGCGTACTCAAGTTTGGGCCGAACAAACTTACAGAATAAAACTTTCAGAACAAATACGTCAGTAATCTGCTTACAAGAGCGTATAAGAAAGCTTAACGACTTGGACGCAGAGGTTGACAATTCAATAATATGAAGCATAAATAAAGTTGAGTTAAGTCAAGTAAGCTCTTTAAGTTGGGTGACTCTGGGGATACAATACATGGTTCATGTGTAATGAAAAAATTTTTTTCTGAAACAAGCGTATGCTAAAATTTCACAATTAGGTAGCTTCAAGAAATATTTAAAGATAGACTAGGTCATTGTCTTGCGCCGGTGGAAGTAGATGTGAATCCATTAGAAAGCACCTAGCAAGATCAATTAAAGAGATATGCGATATGCGTGAAAGATAAATACTAAGGTTATGCAGCCAACGCTTGGCTCAAATGTGACATTTAATCCCGAATTACAAGACCACGATGGAATCATTCTAAATGATCATATTAGATTGGAATCTTCTGATCGAGCGACAAACTTCATCAGAAAAAAGATACCAAATTGGATGCAAATTCATAGTGACCGAGTGTTGTTTTGGTACACGTGAGAAACCATCAGCGAAAACTTGAACAATATTACCAGGCTTATTGGAAGAAAGGCGTGTAAATCAGATTGCGAGAGGTACCACACGCCTACAGGTAATGAATTGTCAAAAAGATTAGGTATTACTATTCATAAAAAATAGAAACAAAATAGATTTTTTGTTTTCGCACCTAATTATGATCCATTATTAACGGTGGTCCAGTGGTAATAGGGCCCGTGTCTGACTGGGCAGAATTAGGGAATTGTATTTGAGTACTGCTGGAATCAAAATTTTCTTAGTGGATCAGGTACACTCCTTAGTCACCTTTCGTGTTAGGTTAGGAGACTTAGTTGAGCTTCACCCTTTCCGATGAGGGACTTTACACACAAAAGCTCTTGAGGTAATGATAAGCCTTTAAAAACTTATACACTCTATTGGACCGTCACCACAAAAAATGTTCTTTGGGAAGTATGGTAAAAATACCATGGCTACCTTTCCAATTTGAGTTGCAAATAGGGCACCAGAGTAGAAACACTTTAATAATAATTTCTCTTTTAAACAATAATTAATCTGTATTATTTACTATTATCGGGATTTTTAAACCACATCGTTTAATTAATTATTAACAAGCCTGAGATAATAATGACTACAAATAATTTCATAATTGTTAAAAAAGAACGATTATGTATTGTTTTATTTTTACGTTTAATTTTTATAATGACCTACATTATATGCAGACGTCATACCGGTAGTTAACACTTGAAAACTGCGTTCTTTTATCATAAATTAATCGAAAAGCCGCAATATCTTACGCGTGGTTATATTCCAGTTATCGATAACACGTCCGCAAAATCTACCGTCGATCTCAAAGAATCCATAGAAGAATCTGCATGGAATTCCGTTGTTTACGTTAATTCCGTTTTGTGGAAGAAAAATATTTTAGAGGATTCTAGTTTACGTTTGTTTATACACGTCTACATTTTTAAACCGTAATTTAAAAAGTACATATAAGTGTTACGCAACAGATATACATTAAAATTATTTCCATTGACCTTTACAGGTTATCACTAATTATTAATTAATTAAAAAAAAAATTAAAATGTTTTTAAATTTTAGGAAAATTGATTAAAACACGTACTACCACGACCCTGAATCAATACTTTCTGCGTTTGTTTTTAAATTCGTATTCCAAATTTTATTGGGGTAATTTCGCACTACCCTAGCATAGCCTAAAATAATTCCCAAAGTTATTGCTAAAGCTCTAGTAAGGATTTCTGTGTCTTGTCTTTAACTTAGGTAATTCGGCATTAGTCCCTTTTTTGGAAGTTTGTCGATTTGTTTAACTGCTAATTTGGTACATTGTCTTAAACAAATGGGATTTATAAGAACAATAAAGTCCCTTTTATTATCATTCCAAGAATTTCTCGGAAGTACCGATCTTTTGAAACGGGTCGTTTGGGGATTATTAACGAACAATACATTTAGGAAGTACACCACAGTATCACTCTTGTTTATTTATCACAGGCGTAAATATATAAATTTGCTTCGTTTTACTGTTAAACGTGTGTTTTTGTGCATCTGTCGTTTTCGCGCGAAAGTTTTAAGAAAATTTACTTCAAAATGGCACGTGGCAAGCCTACCAGTGTAGAAAAACGTTCACGCATTTTTACGTTGTTTGAAGAAGGATATTCGAGGCGACAAATTGCTGAAAAAATAAATATGAGAAGTTCAGCAGTAAATGACATCATAAAGCGATATCGGACAACTGGAACTATAGAAAATCGTGTTCGTCCCGGAGGATCTAGGAAAACAACAAAAGCTGAAGATTTGAGAATTGTATTATTAAGCAAACGCAATAGAAAATTAACAGCGCCACAAATAGCAGCCGAAGTCAATCGTGGCCGTGAAGAACAAGTTTCGGCGAGTACATGGAGTTCATGGACGCATTGCCATTCGAAAACCCTTATTACGTCGGGGCAACAGAGCAAAACGGCTACAGTGGGCCCGTTCTCATCTAGATTGGTCGTTAGATGATTGGAAACACGTGCTTTGGAGTGACGAGTCAAAGTTTGAGGCTTTTTGGCAAAATCAACGAGTTTATGTCCGGATCCCGAACTGCGTTGTGCCTACAGTGAAGCAAGGGCGTAGTTCTGTGTTAGTGTGGGGATGCTTCTCCTTTGCTGGGACGGAAGATTTATGCAGAGTGCAGGGTGTAATGAGGAAGGAAAATTATTTTGCAATACTCCAGAATCATGCAGTGCCATCAGGATAATAGGCCGTAGCTTTACATTCATGCATGACAACGACCCAAAACACACTGCGTTAGTGTGTAAGAACTATCTAAAGGAGCAAGAAGAACAGTACACCCTGAAAGTAATGACATGGCCCCCACAAAGCCCAGATTTGAACCCGATAGAGTTGTGGGATGAACTGGACAGGAGGTTCCGAAAAATATGCCCAACTTCACAAGAACATTTACGGAATATTCTGCAACATGAATGGATTAATATTCCACAATCCGTTTTAACAAAACTTATCGAAAGAATGCCTAGAATAGTTCGAGCGGTGATTAACAGCAAAGGAGGTTTTTTCGATGAAAAAAAAATTTAATGTTCAGTATGTTATATTAGGCCAGAATAACTTTTTATTTATTTATTTTCGTCTTTTTTACCTGTACATACAATAAAATTGCATTTTGTTTTTAGGTTCGTTTGTTTCTGTAACCTTTTCATGTTTTTTACCAACCGACCGAACTTCTCTGAACGGCAGTGTACATAAGTATATTTATGTTATGGAATCACTACAGAAAGATTCCTGCTATACTCCCACTATATAAAGCACGGTAATTATCTTGATTTCGAAGTATCCCTTGGTTTTTTCTTAGAAACATTTAATTTTAAATCATTGATAAATATCGGACAACAATTTGACCTTATTTCCTGGTTTTAACTAATTCATAGTATTGTCGATGACTCAGTATTGGGAAAAATTTACACCTCGACACTAGACGTTCAGTTATGTACTTTCATTAATAAAATAACCAACAATTTAATTTTCTTCAGAACTGAAGTTGTCATCGTCACTATCATCGTTTACATTAATAATTAAGCATTCTGTCGTTTCACCAAGACATAAAATATTTAGCTTCAATATCAACAACGCTGTGTTCTCATCTTTTTGTTTTGAGAAATTTTTCTTCCGGCAATTTGCGAACATATTCCATCTTAACACCTGCGCTTTTTGCTGCGACATCGTTCTTGACGGTGGAAGCTTAATTAGCTGGTATAATTGTGGCTATATCATTAATTATGTATTGGAGAATGGTCTTCTTGCGTATTATGATAGGGTACATAATCAACCACAACAAGGAAATGTGTGGTTAAGTTTGCTTAGTCATATTGGAATGATAGTCACCAGTTTCTACGCCAGATTTGAAGATCAGTAGAATACTATTTATTAGCCTGGGTCCTTTAGAAATATTCTTAAAAAAGACCCTTTGTACTTTCATCGCTCCACATCTTACAAGATGTATGACACGGTGGATGTAATGCATTCATTCGGGAAAGTGAAAAAAATAATATAACGTTAACTACAATTGCCACTTAACAAAATGGGCTCTCAAATAAATTGTTGGCATTTTTTCATAATATGAGTGATTGAAGCTTTGCACAGTATATTTCTTCTATATCCCAGGCCTTGAAAAGTTGCAAGTTAGCAGCATCAAATAGCTTTGGTAGGAACTCTTTCAAGAAAGAGCTGTAGATAGGTGTCTGTACTAGAAATACCAAATTGAAGACGCATATTCCAGCTTCGAGTGAGCCAGCAGAAATGCAGCGATTTTAATGCTAAACTAATACCTATCAAACTTTCAGATTTTTTGAATTTATACTTTGCCACTTTGCCAAAATCCTGCTTTGTATTGTAATAATCAATCAAATTAATCAAAAGACAAGAACTAATTGGTTGCAAAATAAAATTTGCATTACAAGATTTGATACGCCGACTTATAGACAAACAACTTTTACATCACCGCGGCAAATTGAAAAATCTACATCAAGTGGACCGAGTTCGTTTGTTATGAAAAACGTTTCGACATCGTTTCTTTGTGCGAACCGCCCGCTTGAACGTATGTTTTTGTTTTCAATAAAAGAATTTCGCGCACCGCCGAGATAACAGCCGTCGTGTTACTTGATTATATACGTAGAAGTCGACTTTCTGTTAGCACAAAAGACGTATAACGACGCGTATTTTACGGATTATTTGTTCAGTTCGTTAAACGGGCGATGGAACGCATTCCTTCTGGTTATTGATTGCCGATGATGGCTGATGATGTTTTGAAATCTCTCGCCGTTAAAAAATGATGTGAGTCATCTCGTGGTAGGCAGACCTTTGTTATGGCCGGTCACTAGTCCAATGATATAAAATGTATAATGCGTTAGGAGATTGTATCTATTAGAATTGGATGGTTCATTCATGGCTAGCTATTGTGCTAAATGGCTCTTTCAAGAGCTGCTTTCATTTAAATGCCTAACGTTTTGTCATCGTAGAAGCATGTGATAACATTTTTTTTTATATCTGGCATAAACCTAAAAAAATGCAATAGATAACGGTGTCTGTGGCTTTTACCGTTTTATCGTCCGCGTTAATTGCATTTTACAGTTTTTCGTGGTACGGATTTTCTATAAATAAAGTCATGGTACATATTTTATTTATTCTAGTCGCATCGCAAAGTCTTCCACAGATAACCTATTCTAAGCGATTGAGTATTTGTACCTTTACATTAGTGATACCTTCAAATAATTATTCAATTAATATGAAATAAAAAATAATGAGATGAAGACACTCTTATGTGATTTCTATTTCTGAAATTGGTAAAAATTAAATAAATAGTAATTTTGCTTATTAATTACAGCTTATCTATTCAGTTAATGGAAAAATATTGGGAGTAGAATCAAGTGCTCTATGACTGAAAATTATTTTGAAGTATACAGGCTGTTTAGTTTCTCTGGTGGTTCTTAAATAGAATTCCCTGTACATTGTTACTTCTTTTCTAGATTCCGTAGTAAATAATAAAGCAAACTTGTACGATATACCAAATACTTAAAATCAACGATTCTTGAGATATTCGCTTGTCAAAAAATTGCATACCTCCTTTATTTTTCAGTATTTTACAAGAATTTTTTACAGTGACTGCAACAATAATTTGAGTTCACTAATCAACATCAAACATTTACATTTTATCATACAGGGTGTTCAGGAAGGTAACATTAATTAGAGCATCTTCAAACAAGTAAAACTTGTTTTTTCAAATGGCTTGTATATTTTTATCTCATTTAATGCATATTTAAAATCTCTACAGGGCACTTCCTATGTCTAAAGTTCATACTTTATACAGCATAGGTAATTTTTAAATAGATCCCACCGCTGAGATAAACCTTCTGCTTACGGCTAGGTGGCAGGTAAGGACGGAGGCGTTGGTAGAAATTGTGATCTGCTGGGTCTTGTCAAAGGAAAATAAATTGTGTCCATGTTCAAATATATTATTTGTGGCGAGAATGGAAACCATGTCTTAAGTTAAATGGACCAGAAAGCTTAGTGCTTTATTTAGCAACCGTCTCAAAATTACGAAACGGGAAACAACATTTTTGCCATAGATGTGCAATAAAAAAAAAAAAAATCTCAATTAAAGAATTTAATACGCAAAAGTTTTAGTAACGCATCAGGATAAACAAATCAAAATTTATTGTCATTTTTATGCGCAAGTTAATAACAGCAAGAGAGTGATTTAATGATGATTATATGAAAAGGTATTTCGCTGCATTCACATAAATCCACCTCTGCGTACACAGCGACTTCGCCAGCAAAAAACCAACGAACTGCAGACGAAGCCCATCCGTTTTCCATTATGCAATTGTAAGAATTACACGAGGCGCATATTCCGGCCGCGTAGCGCTAATTACATGTGCTCATCCGAGCAGACGTCACGCTCCAAGGAGAAAAAAAAGAAAAAACGAAGAAAGAAGAAGCAGCAGAAAAGCGTTTCTTCTTCCCGCCCGGATAATGAAACGTTGAAACCTTGTAATTATTATTTTCGCCGGGGTGAGTCACTTCATCGGCAGTGAGCACGCCTCGGAAATGGCCGTGACGTCAAGAGATAAGAAGGAAAATGCAACGGACCGATCCCAACCGTTGCGATACGTTCGCCCAACAACATCGCCGAATAATGGTTTGGTCAATCATAATGCATGTGTGTGTACTACCGCTCATAAAAGTTTGGCTTGGGAGGACGGAATTCGAAATAGACGCCAATTGAATTTTGAATAATAGTTCGTTCTTTCGATCTTGAAGGATAAGGGATAAAAGGTCAACATATATCTTGTTAACTTGTAAGTACGTTGCTTGTGTTTAACGGCAAAGATAAAATTTTGATAAATTTAATTAGACTATTGATTAAAAATATTTTCCCAAGCGCCTGACTATTGCAAGCGATAGTGTACACCCGAACGGTAGGTATTTTTAAATCCTTGCGGCATTCCAGACGATGTTCGAATGCCGAACCGTAGCCACGGTCTCGACCTATAGCAATTGCTGGAGCATGGACACGCACCTCACCGGTCCCGTATGGGATCTTTTGTTTATATAAATCGAGAGTGAATCACGATGTACAGCGAACGGGTTATTACACGCGAAACGCCCTGTATGCCTTACGCAATTAGAATGTCCGCGTAAGGAGTATTGTATTCGTTGTACGGCACGCGTAAAAAACGCGTTGCGTTGGAATTAACCGTTTCGGAGATCGATAAAAATAAACCGTACCTATACACCTAATTGTCGCCATGCGAAAAGTAAAAGGTGCGCGCGACCTGACGAATAGGATGCAGGATATCGTACAGGGAGATCGTATCGGTGCGCTTGGTAGTTATAGCGTAGCATGTATGTATATTTGCGTATTGTAGTAGAGCGCGAACGGCGAAATTGAAAACGAAGTTAAATTGTGAATGACCTGAAGTTGACTCGGTTCGAATAGGTCGTAAAACGAGCTCGATATTATTTACCGGCGGGAATAGGGAAATTACGACTAGGAAATAGAAATAGGACCTCGTTTTATAGTTTCCCGTTTATCAATGCTATTTGAATAGCGTTAATAATAGCGAAGTCAAGTAATATCCGCGTTATGTTTATGTTTATGATATCTTCTGTTTGGGATACTGACAATAAAAAAAAAATTAGGCGCCCAATTGTAAACCAGATTTTATTCTGTCTCTATATCGCAGTGTACAGGAAATTTTCTATTATATTTAAGGTTTGCTACGGTTTACATTTCCGTCGTCACCTTTTGCTACGGTTTCTATCTTAAAAGAGACTGAAAATCGTCGTCGTTCTACGTTCTTCAGGTTATGAAATGAACCAAACGTCAATTACAAGAAAAATCTTTGTAAAGAGAATGGGATTCTACCGAATCCTTCTCAAGGGGCCTTTGACACTACGCCGGCGTATTTTATATTTTTTATCAGATAATTAGAAATGGCCCCGATTAAATCGAGTGAAGACAACGCTTAGTTTTGACCGTTGGTCCGATGTAGCATGTATTGCGTGTAATGATGTATCACTAAAAGTTACATCATATACATAGTGTAAGCTTAACCTTTCATAATCAAAAAATAATGCTAAGATAGCTTAGCTTCCTCATGGTATTGATGGAATAATTCACGGCAAACGCAATAAAAGGAGAGAAAAAAATTACACTAACACACGGACATGTTTCTGCCTACCCGGCGTCATCAGCGTGGTTTCGAGAGTATTTTTCATATCTCTACCTTCTATCGCTGTTACCTCGCAGTTAATACCACAACTTTCAAAACGACAAACTCAACATTTCTTGGCGCCCTCTAATGCCAAAGAAACACATGCCTACCGTTCAGGAAATAGCGACATAAACCGGGTACTGTTCCCCAAACCATCCCTCGAGCAGTTCACATGACTGCTAAACACGAGATGGCGACGCTGGTAGCGCTTTGGGAAACCGCACATGTGAATATTCCGATAGGCTTACCATGATGTATATATACAGAACACATCAGAAAATGCCTAGAAAAAATAACCAAAAAATAATGTTAAGATAGCTTAGCTTCCTCATGGTATTGATGGAATAATTCACGGCAAACGCAATAAAAGGAGAGAGAAAAAAATACACTAACACACGGACATGTTTCTGCCACCCGGCATCATCAGCGTGGTTTCGAGAGTAATTTTCATATCTCTACCTTCTATCGCTGTTACCTCACAGTTAATACAATATGAAAAATACTCTCGAAACCACGCTGATGACGCCGGATAGGCAGAAACATGTCCGTGTGTTAGTGTATTTTTTTCTCTCGTTTTATTGCGTTTGCCGTGAATTATTCCATCAATACCATGAGGAAGCTAAGCAATCTTAGCATTATTTTTTCGTTATTGTTTTTTTTTCTGATTTTTTGATGTGTTCTGTTAACCTTTCATGTACTGAAATATAAAAATGAGCAGATGTTAAGGCCTTGTGTTTTTAAAATTTATTTTATTGCAAAGCAATGTCCACGAATAGAAATTATAGTTACCGTCTGTAATTGCGAGGCTTTAAAGAGTTAATTGCCAGATAATTTAAAAGTTATGAAGGCTATTTATAGATTACGTGTGCTGAACTGTGATTAAAAAGGTCCATATCCAAAGGTTTATAACTAGAATCCTTTAGATGTTCAGTTTGCTAAGTTTTAAACCTGTATCTGTTGTATTTGCCTTCGTCCTCCTTGGACGTGGCTCTTTTGAATTTTTTTAATCGACCTTTTACCTATATAGCTTTGTTTAAAACGTTTGGTGCGACTTCCACAATCCATTAATTGATATGTCAATGTTTTTTCCACACTTTGAAGAAACATCAGCAACCATTTTAGCTCAATATCTAAGAAAAAATATTGTTGTTATTTCGTGTCTGTGGTACGTCGACCCATGGTCAATTAATATTTATCGATTTTCCATTTCTTTGTTATCTTCCCCTTTTATGATCAAAGATGTAATTTAGACAATTTAGACTTTGTCGTTATAGAATGCAATTTTCATAACAAATTGTTTATTAGTAAATCATCAATCGCCGCATCAAATTTTTCACACACGATACGCTTGAATCACCCATGCCTAGTTCGAAATAAATCAAATATCTTCCCATAGAAACGAGTTCCATGCGACTGAGCGTAGATATCGTACAAAGCCACATATATTTAGATCAAAATAAAAGAACTCCTCGTTAAGTACATACCATGAATCACATGTAAGATCGTGACGTCTCATTTGTCTCGAAACAATGTTTGCTCTCTTACGGGGACAAATATTTAAAAAGTCTAGTCACCAAGGAATTATCATCGCTGACGATCGATGATCGCCTTTCTTTCGGTTTTACAGAAACGGCGATCAACCACCGGAGAACGTTTCGAAAATAGCATCGTGGAAGTTGAACGTGCCTCGATCCGTGTTGGATTCTAGCAAAGCAGAGCTCTGCTAATTGTAGATTACACCTCGCTTTATAGTTTTAAAAACGTCAATCCCGTGACGATCGTAGATAAGTACGAGGATAAGTTGAAAAGTTCGCATTGTTCGCACACCTCTCTTACATATCTTACTGTGGTTTTCCGCGTATAATAATTGAATTGAGTTTTTTTAGGTCGTCCTCTATCTTTCGAAGAGAAATACTGCAACGACAGCACATTATTACCATTATCTCTTTCGTTAAAAACTTTGAATAAATGAAAGGGCGATCCTCAATCATCCAACCTATAAACTTTTCAACTAATCCTTGTATCTGTTCGATTAAAGCTTTCGCGATATGGTTAGGATCGCGAGTTGAGATTAAGCTCTTGCGCGTGGAAGAGGTTTTTGATCTGATCTGATCGGTCGTTGGACAAAGAGAGGTCTTTAACTCGCACACCATCGATCGATGCTCCGATCTAAATCAAAACAATTTGGGTTCAATTAAGTATCTGCCTTATTTAATTTCTTATCGTACCGTGCTGATCGTGAACTTAGCAACATGAGGGTCTGTTTAGCGGATAAGATTCGATCGGTGGATGTCAGATTATAACATATCAGATAATCGGTTAAAGAATTTTGTTTAAAGAGATTTGTTAAAGAGTTCAGATCATAGAAATGACCCTGTTAAACCTTTGAATGAACGAGAATATACAGGGGATGGCAGAGTATTATATTAGAAAATGATCTGTTAGTCGTACAGTACTGATTTAAATTAAAAAAAAAGTTACCAAAAACATGTAACTGTTTTTATTGATAATAATACAAAAACATTTGTTTATGACTTCTCCAGCCTATATATAGCTTTATTGTCTAATAATAATAATAATAATAGGCAAGAAGAATTGTATCTTTCTCTAATAGGTAGTTGCATACTAAGTGAGTCATTTTCACTGTCTCAGAAGATGCTATTTTTCAGGAAAATTTTTATTTTTTTTTTTTGTTATGAGGTTCGCTTTTTTTTTTTTTTTTGTTAATAGAACATGCTGGATATTACAGAATTTTTGAAATTTTTAAAATTTTGAAGTAAAAAGTAATTAAAGCACAAAAACATTCGAATGAACATTTTCAAAGCCCTCTTAAAGCGAAATAAATCGGAATTTTGGCGGCAACTAATAACTAACTGTAGATCAAACTTGAATAGAGCAATACACTTTTGGAGCCAAGACAGGGTCGAAACAGCGGACTGCGAAGGGTGAATCGGCTCCGAAAAGAGCGAGGGCTGTGCTATCGGACGGTAGAGTGAGAACGATTGTTTCTTGAGATAGCAATGATGTTAATCAACAATCTTGATAATTTTTATATCTATCAAATAGCTTAATTTAACATCAAATTCGGTGTTACCGTCTCTTTGAAATCTTCCACGAACTCCTTTCTTTACTTTGAAACAGTGTTTAATTCACAAGAAAAACCCATCACGAGCCTCTCCCAATTTTCGAAGGAACACAATTACATTTCATTTTATTCGTATCAGTCCTATAAATCAGGTGAACGCCTAGACCATTATAAATTTCTAAATACACGACCTCCAATAAGTAATCTTCTATGTAGTTTTACAATCAAGATACCGATCACGGACATCACCTTCTTCTTAGCCGTTCGGTACGGACTCAATCTCGCGAAAAAAAAATTGCAAAATCACCGCGGGTAATTATTTACGAAGGCGATAGAGAGCGCTATTAAAATTCGTCACCTGTATCGTCGAAAAATCTTTCAATTATGGTTCGCCCTAATTAAGTTACAACCTAATTATGAGCGATTTAATCCGATTAATATCGCGAATTGTTAAGTGTGGCCCTCTGGCGAAGAAAACGGACCCGCAACAACTCTCGTAAGCATACATGAGAAATGATCCATCACGGCGTGTCTTAAGCGGATGATGATGATGAATTTGGGATGTGAATCGAGAAAATGGGTCCTATAGGTATTACATGATTAGATTTTTTTGCTGGGCTTTGTTAGGTGTATCGGGGATTTCTTTTTTTTTATGTTTTCAATACTAATGAATGAGGTGACAAGCTGATTTGCATCCTCCGATGAATAGCATATTGGTCGTCTATTTACATTATTATGTTTGTCAGCTCGCACCGACCAATTCGTACTTCTAATTCATGCATTTTTTGCCTCTCAATTGCTAGGAGAAGGTATTGCTGCGATTTATTTTATCTTAGGGAAATTTAAATCAGATTCAAGTAAAACAGTGAAAAAATCTGAAATGTAAATGAATAAAGGGACTTTATTATTTAACTTAATACCATAGATGTAAAATAGAAATAATTTTATTTTTTGTGTGCTTTCATCACTATTTCAAATTACATCTTTCACACCATTCAATGTATCAAACAAAGACAAAATCGACAATTATTAGATATAATTACGTAAGGCTGTCGATTAATTATTATTAATTGTTAATATTCATCGAATTTCATCTTTTAATTCAGAAACCGTTTGAAATGGCATTCCATTATTGTGGAACTCTCTCGCTATAGCTCCCCACAAATTTTTAAGCCACACTAAATCCTTGCCTAAGAGACGAGGGGATGATAGCGTTATCATGTTAGAAACTACTAATTTTCACACCGATCTACTTTGCGATTTTCCGATTAGAAACATCACATTCTTTGTTAATTTTAGTAATTTGCATTAAAAAAAACTAGAACAATTAGCGTAAAATATACTTATTTGGCCTTAATTTATAGCGTATTGTTCGCAAATCTTTATAATAAAATAAAATAAAATTTCTGGAGCAGATTCAGAAATTCAATAGTAAATCGGCTAAGTGTTACCCGTACACTATAATACCAAACACCAGATTCTGCGCCACTAAAATTTAACGGAGCCGTCCGTATTTCCTCTATTATACCATAAAAAAGTTAAGCTGGCCCAATTATCCTGTGATACATTGCGAAAACATACTTTCCTGTAAGTAATAATTTTATATGTTTATTAAGTTGTAAAACGATGCCGCAGAAATCTGTTGATAAATTTATTTGCGTCTAATTTCACCGCGTTATGCCTCGAATAACAATGATTTTCGAAAGTACGTAAGTCGTGATTCTTTTCCGTCGAATTGGCGATCTCAAGACACGATCTGAATCGTAAAGCAATAATTGATCTACATATTATATGCATTTGGGTCATTGCGGTAATTTCCCTATAGGCTTTTACTGTTATTGTTATTATTGTTGTTATTGTTTGGGTACATTTATATTGCTTATGATATTTTGACCTTCGAATACCCAGGGGGCGCGTTTCTCAAATGATGATGCTGGTATTAGAAGAGAATATTTCTTTGAAGATTTGTTTGACGTGGAGTGTGTTGATACCTTACGTGACTATTTACATCAGCGTATTTTTTTTTAGATTAATGTTGGCCTAACGTAAAAACATAATAATTGACATGAAGATTATACATTGAGATTTGTTGCTTTTCTGTCTTTTTGATTGGCAACATCTCACATTTTGAGTTTGATGTGATTTTGATCTCACATTAACCCTGCTTGTTGCACTTCGTTTATGTTTTAAGTTTCTCACTAAATGCAGATAACCTGCTAAAGCTTGTAGCTGACTAGCAGAAAAGTTTCTTCATTTATAATGACTTATGTATAGAGATGGTCAAGGCAGGTGAAATTATTACTTTTTTGCAGCGATTAGACATGCACGTGTCTATTCGTCTCATAAGAAAGGGTTTGTGTTACTTACTGGTTTCCCCGAGAGTCGACAAAACACGAGTCTCTCCAATTGCTGCAAAAAAGTAATAATTTCACCTGTCTTGATCATCTCTATTTATGTATGATGTGAGTTGCTATATCAAATATTACTAGTTTTATTGTAACAAGAGAAAGATTTAAAATATCTGGCAAGTTTCCTACAAAAAAAAAACAATAATATTAACGATCTTTATCTTAAATTTTATCAATTATTCAAACAGGTGCTCTTAAAGTATCCACCTTATATATTCTTTTTTTCGTCCAAAATAGATTTTTCAATTACGGTGAAACTTGTCGAAAAATTGGCCACGCTTTCGCGCTTGCGGTAGTGACGACACTTCGATCAAGCCGATCAAGCGCGTATGACTCCCTTCCAAATTTGGCCATGCATTAGCACCACATCAGGGTCTCGTCGTTTGGTTACGCGTCAAGAAGTATCGATAAAAAGCAAGATTTTATTTTATTTCGGAAAACATTAAGCCCGATGCCTACACTTTTTCCGTGTTATTGGGCAGCTTTTCAAAAACTATTATTATCTTGTCGTATTGGCACCGATTTCGCGGTATGCGTGCGAGTGCGGCGATCATCCATTTCGAATATTAAAATACGCATTTTATTTATATAAAATATACGATGAAAATAAGGAATTTCGTGAAAGATTCAATGATTTACTTCCCTCCTAATATCCCAAATTAGAAATATTAAAAAAAAAGAAAGCAACTTGATAAGATGACTTACCTCCAAGTTCCTTCTGCCATCGTTTCTTGTTTCTTTCTGTAGCTTTATAGATGGTTTCTTTTCCGTTTCTATCGAGGTGTTGAACGTTCGAATAGTAATTCTGTTGTTGGCGGAATAAAACACAGATATATACGAAGGAACCGGGAGAGTATGGAACTCAGAAAAAGTGTGTTGTATAGTCGCACGGACGCGACGCAAACGACGCCGTTTCTACCAGAAAACTGGCGTCGCGACGTTAACACTTGTACTTGGTGGGTTGATCTTGCTGCTTTTGCCGTGTGCGAGGTCCGCTCGGGGCGATTTGCCAACTTTTTTCCGCTCTCGCGAGAAGCATCAGCATCGGCTGTTGTTGATTCGGGAAAAGGCGGCGAACAGGCAGTGCCTGTTCCACTTTTTCCTTCTTTAATTATTTATTACTTTTACATTATTTATAACTTCTCGGGACGTAACGTCCGCATAAAACAAACGGCTTAGACTGTTATATTCGAAACCCACGTTCGAATCGGCGTACGAGGTTTAGAATATCTGCGACAAGTCAATGCAATAGCAAATGTGTGGTTCTTTCAAAATGTTCATTTTTGGCCTGAATATCTTTGTTATGATGCTGTAAATAGAATTTCCACATAACACCATAAATAAGTTTTAATGTAAGCTGTAGTTGCGTGCATTTTTACACATGAGTCATTTAAGAAGAAAGAATATATCTTACACACGAAGGAATTAACGATTTTAGGTTATATGATTCATAATCTGATGCGTTGTAATTTTGGTATTTTGGTAATAATTTTACTTGCCTACAAAAATGTGTTTATTGAGTTTGGTCCAAATTAAACAGTTCTGCACAATTACGCGTCGCGTAGAGTTACTCAGAATTCTAATAAGAACAAAATAATGCCATTAATATATCTGCTAAAGAGCACCGGCCCCAGAGTAGAACCTTGAGGAACGCCGAACAACAGACATAGGAAGATTTTATAGTTTTTGTTTCGTCATTTGGATCTGCGGATAGCATCTTCACAAATTGAATTCTTCCGGTGAGATATGTCAAAAATCATTGAGCCACGTTCTCCTCAATGAAACATAAATTTGATTTCTCTGTTGAATTGTCGTGTTGCACGCAATCAAAGGCTTTTTGCAGATCGTTGAATATACCAACAGCAAATTTATGTTGATCAATATTTTTTATTAACTCATTATAAAAATTTATTGGAGTAGTTAAGGTGGACTTGCCCTTCTAATGTACTTTCTCCATTATTTATGTAAAAATATCAACAATTATTATCTGCTTGTCAAGGTGCATTACTGGTTTCTCTTCCTCCTCCTAATAAGATTGTCAGAATTTCAATGTTATTAATAAAGTTGATTAATATTGTAATCAGGGCCGTGCCGTCCATGTGTTCAGAGTGTCTTATGTGCGGCAAAATTCGTTTTATCCAAACTTGATTTTAGGGAGACAAGCAAACAAAGCTCTCCAGGTGTCAAATTCAGAATCGGATGAAACTTGGTAGGCATGCAGAGTCCCTGCCAAGTCTCATGTTGGACATGGGCAGGTCGACCCTGGCAGATATAATGTTGAAAGGCAACGTGCTGAAACTATTTCAGATTTTTTTGCACTTGTATCTGAAATAGCTACTTGAAACTTCGCAAATTATAAAAAACCAGTATTAATAGAAAATTGAATAAACATGACATAGATAGAATATTATTGAATTCGTGTTGAAAACAAAGCGTAATTACATCAACAAAATCGTTTCAATTTCCTCCTTTATACGATCCCAATTTAATTTAGGGTTTATTTAACGCAACGGAAACTATGCAGACGACTACGTAATAAAATCCATAATCTATTCTAAAATAATATAACCTACTTACACATTCCTCTAATAGCATTCAGTTCCTTATTTTTATTATTATTTACATGTTACTGCTGTAGCCGGTTACGTTAACACGCGCTTGACTTTTTCAAGGATAACTATAATAGCGGTGCTTGTTTTCTATTGAACACACGGTACGATATTTTAAAAATAAAATAATCATTCGGGTTATATTTAGTCCTTCCATTACCGACAGGAACAGCTAGCAGTTCGCACATCGACCTCGTTCATTTGGCCGCGAAGATTGATTTTACGAAATTGCCTCGCCACATGTGATCCGAACGAGGAAGTGAAAAACGTAAAACATCGTATTATACGCGAAATGTATAGTTTCGCTCTACATATTAGCCAACAAATTACCCTAGTTTGCTCAAAGGTGATTCGAAATGGTCAAAATTGATGTTAGGGACGTTGATGTCGCGCGATGAAATAAAAATGGGCAGAGTTGGTAATGATATTTTCAAATTTAGCTCCGAGCGCTTTACGTGCAATGGGCTGTAATGGATTATACGCCAGTGGCGGCTTGTCAACAGAGGCTTAAAGTTTGAAGTCTTCCAACTATCGACAAACAATTTATTAATACCATTAAATACCTTTCTGCGTACTCAATATTCATTCTCCAGCCCTTGCATGTGTTCTTATATTAAAAAATGAGGAAAAATTAAGGATACTAAAATCCTGAAAGCGAAGTCGTTTTCAGGTAAAATTGAAATTAAAAATTAACATATTTAAAAGTTTTATTTATTCTTAATAAATACAGAAAAAAAATTATATTTAAACGAGTCGAGCTAAGGGAAACGGAAATAAAACATTCCCCAATTCCCTACTAACCCTCAAAATTGTTACTAATTTTATTAATACACATGGTTGAAGTTCTTGGCAACAGGACTGAAATTATTTTCATTTATTTCTTCAAATCCGGGCAATGATGTCATCCACTCGGGCAGGCACTGTAAAATAAACCTCTTTTTTATGCATCCCCAAAGCTAAAAATCTAACTATAAGTCGGAAGTCGGGTTGGCACCCCGATATTGGTCCACCTCGACCAATACATTTATTAAGAAGAAAAAAAAATCCGAACGTTGGGGAGTGAATATTGATTCATCCTGTATGTATGGATGATCGTCCACTTGAATGGATATGCAACCAGTTGAGGACTATGACTCCAAGTATTCTGTACTCCGGTACAGAGGGCAGCACCTAAACGCGCTGTACTCTCTCACCACCTTTTATCTTATTTTAGTGTTTACGACCGGCATTATCTATTAGTTTTAGCTTAAAAGTGGTTTTAACGCCATTGAACCTCATTACCAATAGTTTTAAATGAGATTTAAGCCTAAATGCGCTTTTATAATTAAATGTAAAAAATTGGTGACTTGAAACGAGCTTAAGCGCCTTTTTTGAAGAGAATTGTTTGATGTAGTATATGGAAAAGGGTAGCCGATGGTTTATAGAAAAAACCACTTTGAAGAACTAACCGACCAATAATTCATTTGAAAGGTTTAGATTCAAATCGGTTTAACGTATATTAAAAATTAGACTATACACTTTCTTTCTTTGTTGATAAGTGTATTTTAAGATGAAAGGTAAGAGCTAAATTCTCAGAGTTTAAAGCAAAATTTATTAGATGCGCAGCCTACATCACTTTCATTAGGAAAATCAAGATTTGCATCAATTTTTATTGAACTTACTGTTTCGCAATCTTCATGAAGCAAAGGAACGCTTAGTTTATCTTGACAATCATGCCAAACATCGGAATTATGATGTTTTTGTTAAATTTAAGGTAATAAAGAGGTACTACAATCCTATGAAACGTTTATACGCTCCCCGACAAAAACTTAGACGCGGTAGGATGTTTTACAGGTTTTAAGGGTTACAACATTTCTTTGCGTAACTAGCAAAATATTTAATTAACTTTTTATTCATAAAAGTAAAATAAACTTAAAAATATCTCCTCCAGTAATATATGAACTAAATAATAAATTATTACTCCAATGTTTAAACAATTTCTGCGACAAAAATTTAGACGCTCTGTTGCAAATGTAAAACAAAAATCAACAAACGAGTGATCAGTAATGCGTAGATCCTCCATTGTTCTTAATCACTTCCAATAGTCCAATGTTATTAATAGATTTATATAAATTTAGCACATAATTTTGAGGGATATTCTGCCATTCAGTCGCTATTGAAGTTTTCAGTTCCTGTACCGTGAAATATTGACGGCCTCCGCCATAAACGCGACGTGCCAATTTACCCCGCATGTTTTCAATAATGTTTAAATCTGGCGACCGTGCCGGCCACTGTAAATTTTTAATTTTTTCTCTTTAAATCATTCAGTAGTGGTTTTTGCTTTATGAATTGGCGCGTTATCTTGCTGAAAAACAAAATTGCGCCCGGCCCATTGGTTTCCAAAACATAGAAGATTGTCACGCAATAAGTCTTTATACGTCACAGATGTCATTTTGTTTGTGCAAAACACTATCCCACTTTTATCGCGAAATCCAATCGCGGCCCATATCATCGCAGATCCACCCCCTAATTGTCTGGTCGTTTTCACTTTTGGTTCCTTTCTCAGATCATGATAGTAATGCGAGTACCCATCCGGTCCGTCCAAATTAAAACGTTTCTCATCGGAAAATATAACTTTTTCCCATTGTTTCTTAAAGGATACGTGTTCTTCAGCAAATCTCAACCTCGCTTCTTTGTGTTTCGCCGAAAGTGGCGGTTTGCTCAACATTTTCTTCCGTGATATTACCAGTGACGCCTTTAATATCCTTTGAACATTACGCACGTGCGTTTGTACCCCCGCCTGTTCTGCAATAACTCTCGCCGACGCAGAAGAATTGGATGCACACCGCAATATCATGCGTTTGTCCCGCTCACTTACAGCTTTCGGTCGCCCCTGGCCTTTTGGTTTGCCGTAATTTTCCGGATCTTTTAGGAAATTTCTAACGGAATGATCGCTTCTTCGTAACCGACGAGCAATTTCCTTCTTACTAACACCATCCTGGTGCCAGGCTAGAACTTTACCCCTTTCTATCAAGGATAATTGCTTTCTTCTACCCATATTGCAAACACTTTATAAAATATAATTTCTCGTGGTGAAATGTGTACACTTTACCAGCACAACCGCTGCATATAAAGAGAAGTATCAAATTAGAACATTTTCGCTTATATTAATGTAATAGATGCACAGGGTCTAAATTTTTGTCGCATTTAAAATTCCTATTTTGATCTGGGAAGATCTCAATTACCCCTCATAAAGCAATAAATACCCAGAAATATCTATAAATGGACTATTTACATAACAAGTATTAATAACCCTCATTTACATCTTATATAATGTCTATAAACTTTGTTTGGTAAATAGAAACAATACCGCGTCTATGTTTTTGTCGGGTAGTGTAAATATCAATTACTAAACCAACATTTTTTTTTTTCGAATTGAATAATATAAACGGATAAAGGTATCCAATAATTATCTTTATTTGTGCTATTTTTAAAAATTACACAAACGAAACACGCATATATGCTCAAAAATTCCACGATATCTTGTAGTACATGTTAAAAAAAAACCGTTTTTGGTTAGTCTTCATATATCCACATCAACACATTCAATGTTTGGATCCAGTTGTGGAAGGTTTTTACCTCGTGCACAACTATTATAACGATTTTCGTGATATTTGGCCATTATTGGTTTGCAGTTCTCACCGTAAAGGTGCATGCTTAACATATCCCGACAATCGAAGGTGCCGTCGCAAACGCAATCCTGAAAGGAAACGGAATTTAAACTGTTGGTTTTTTGGACGTTTTCCAATCTTCGTTTTCGTCCGGGTAGTCGAACAACAATCACTTTTCATAGCTTAGTGTAATATACAATAGGCATTTGTGTGGTGCATTACTTTTGGCATTTAAATACCATCTAATTAGACGATTTTCAAACATTTTTGTTTGTATCTATCTTTTTTTCTACTGTAATTAAACCAAATTCGGTATGTGGGTGCGAGTTTGTTTTTGGAAGTTAGCCCAACTGACAGTATATCAACAAATTCGAGAATATCTTTAGAAAGAAATAAGAAACTTTCTGTCCAATGTAAGCCGGATGTAGGGGATAAATTAAACACCATCAAAATTTATAGCAAAAAAAAATGTACAATTTTTTTTTGTAAAAATGTCAATATTAAATGGGAAAAATAAAACTATGGGGCGTAGTGGTCTATTTTCTTAAATTACCATAATATGTTGAGTCTAACGTTTCGATAGACGAAGCTCATCTTCTTCAAGAGAACAAGATTGTCTGCCTTATAAAAGTGTCCTAATATTGTTATGATTTTCTAGACAATTTTGTTCTCTTGAAGAAGATGACTTTTGTCTATCGAAATGTTGGACTCAACATATTACGGTGATTAAAGAAAATAGGCCACTACGCTCCAGAGTTTTATTTTTCCCATTTAGACCAAATTGCCTAAAATTTATAATATTTTTCCTACTACATACCGATCCAGAATATCGAAAAAAACAGCATTTTACGGAGATATATGACATTTATTTATATATTGATCAATTCTTGTTAAAAGAAAGACTCCATCGAAATTACTTTGTGAGGTTTAATCCAAGTCAAAAGTTATTTTTAATAATTTATATTTTTTTTGTAAAAAGCAAAAAACAAATTAGATGGAATCCAGTAGCTGGAATTCACAATGCCATCAAATGATCATCCACTAAATCCTTGTTGCAATTCAAAAAATCCAAAATGATTGTATCCAACGTGTTTTGCAAAACAAACGAAAGTCAAGCTTACCAAATTCCAAATTTAACACTTGTTATTTCTCGATTATATTTTTATAACTTCTTGGGGTTCATTAAGAATCAAAAATCGTCCCAAATTTTGGGAATCTCTTCTTGCGCATTTGCTACTTCCTTGTCGAATTTGTAAAATGTAATTTTACCACTTACACGATTCCCAAGGTATGATCCGTAGTTTCTAATTGTATGGATAATACAATTGTCATCGTCTATGCATTTCGTATACGATTGTAGATTGATTCCAGTGTTATTTTCAACAGTTGGAGCTTTTGCGTTTGTCCAGTAATCGTAGCTGATAGAGTATTTAGCGCAATTCTGCAGACTATAGCATCCCGTTCTCGCGTGGCATAAGCAAGTTACGCATTTATGAATGTCACTATTTATGAGATTAAGTAGAGCTAAAAATAGATGATGTTTCATTCGACGATGCTTATCGTTAACTTAAGCCGATACTTACAAGATTTAGTTCCTATTGGCGCCAAAATCACGCCCAATATAATAATTGTAGCGGAACGTTTCATTTTTGACGAAGGTTGATGCTTGCGATGGAAAGGTCAGATGTGCTCTCATTTGAATTTTCCTTCGTTCAAGCAGTCAAGAGCGAATCGTACAACTTATGATAACAATGAGTTATCTCTTCTATCTTTTGACCTCCTCAACGATCGAATACAAAATATACAATTATCGTATTTTAAATTATTAACCGCAACCTAATTTTTAGAAGTGTCACAATTATAATATTTCATTCGTATATAACATTTGAAAGACAATTATCTGCTAAAACCAAAACTTGTACGAATACCTCAATGTTTTTACTTCCTTCTCTTCTTCCTGCCTTAACGACGATTTGGGTTACGCCACAAAGTGATGGTAGATAAATATACATTTAAAAATGGAAGATAAAATTCAAACACTGATAATTTTGAAAAAAAAAAAACGTTTATTGCCTGTATTTTTCCTTTGTTTAACATAATCGCGCGAAAGTTAGCAAACTTTCGTGATCCACAAGGGACTTATTAAAAGAAAATCGTTTAATTTTGCATACTTATCTTCAGATTTTCATGAATCTTCATTAGGACACTCAGAAGTTGGATCAAGAAGACGAAGACCTTTATTAATGGCGCATCTGTTGTACCGGTAACGATAAGCTCTTGAGTTTACCGGTTTGCAGTCTCCACGAAGCAAGTGAATGCTTAATTTATCTTGACAGTCATGCCAACCATCACAGTTGCAATCCTAAGATGCGATTAATAAAATTAAATGAAGTTATATATATACATATGTAGAGATATAATACGAAAAAAAAGAAATTAGAAAAAAATTCTCTGATTTAAATTTCTTTATGTAAATGCAGTGTTTACATCGTACATTAATGTTTATTTCCTTCTGATAACCTCACATATCACCAAAGCGTTCGGTATTTCCAAAAAAAAAAAAAACAAAGATCGTCAGTATCTCACTTTAAATTTATTTGAGTGTAGGCTTTCACGACCGTAATCCATAGTAGAAATGTCTTTCGGGTGATGTCGTGTAGTTAATATTTTACTTGACGTTTCGCTGATTATCCTGTCAGCTTCTTCAGAAGATTTCTAAAGACTGCTGTTTGCTAAAGACAGCAGTTTTTGTCTTTGCGATTTGTGATTATTCATTTAAAATGAAAAGTACTTACTGGTTCACGAAATGTGTTTATATGTTTGTGGATTGTGGTGATAATGCAATTATCATCAGCCATGCACTCCAGGTACGTCTTCCAGTTAACATCGCTATCGGTTGTCAAGGTTGGCGAACCTGCATTTTCCCAGTATTCGTAGTTGATGGAATAATTGCCGCAATTTTGTAAGCTATAGCACCCCGTCGTCGCGTGGCATACGCAAGATATGCAAGTGTGAATTGAGGAGTTTAGGAGGTTACTAAGAGCTAAAGGAGTTTTACACAAAATCGTTTATCACAATGTTCGATTTTAATGTAAGACCACTTACCACTTATAGTGTCACTCGTCATAAGAAGAATCAGATAATGAATAATGTTAATATGAGATTTCATTTTTTAAAGTAATTACTTGCAGCAACACATCCGGATAACTTGTCACTTGTGATTATTTTTAAAGAAGTCATGATTTACACTTTATCTCGATCCTCTTTGACCTTTGTGGCAGATGTGTCGTATTTTGCGCAATTTCCGCTTCAAAATTGTTGGTAACAATTTATAATATAATAATTGATTACGTATGAAGAATCACGAAATTTACCATTAAATGTAGGGCAGTATTATGGGTCCTTTCCTCTGCCATAGCAAATCTATACTTCAATCGCTTTACAAATAAAATGAAAAATTTCGGAGTAGGCCCCTCTTAGGATTGCCCCCCCCCCCCCCCCCCCCCCCCCCCCCCCCCCCCAGCCGTTTTAAATAAATAAAAAATAATATTGATATTTTGAATATTGGGGTTTTTTAGTTTATTGATTTATTGCAAATTTAAGCAGATAACACCCCTATAATTGGAGTCGCTTTTGTAATAAATCCGTCAATAGTACGTAAATGTGTTGTACACTCATCATCAAATTTTGTCTTCCCCTAAGCGCGAGAGTATATCAAAGTTGTATTAGTTTTCATATATTCTCTCGCTCAGTGGGAGACATGAAATCTGACTATGAGTGTACATGTTTCTGTTTTAGGCAATGTTGGCTAAAAGAAGCCAAATTAAAAAATCATTAAAATCTAAAATAGTTTATTTATATCAGTTAATTTGATACGTACATTTTCACGAATCTTCATCCTGACATTGAAGATTTGAGTGAAGTTGAGGAAGACCCTTAATTCTGGCACAATTGTTATATCGGTGTCGGTAGGGTCTGGACTCCACTGGGATGCAGCCCTCACCATATAAATGGAGACTTAGCATGTCTTGACAATCGTAACGGTCATCACAATTACAATCCTAAGATCAGAATAGATTTTAATTTTTGAACGTTTCATTTTATATTTGGTTTTCTATAGAAATGAATTTTTTTTTTGCGGTGACGGCCCAATGGGATGTGTAAGCTTTTTAAAGCTTGTCATAATCTATGTTTCATGGCTTTATAGTATACCAGACCCACTAAGAAAATTTGCCTAACTAACTAACTCTGCCAAATCAGGCGCGAGCCCTCTTACCACGGAATCACCTAGCCGTAAGGTATGCTTATATCAATTCCGATAATAAAATGTATTGGATTCGGTTGGAGCTTTTGAAAAATGAAGGACACTTACTGGATTGCTAAACATTCGGACATATCTATCGATCGTATTAATAATGCAGTTATCATCAGCCATACATTCCAAATATGTCTCCATATTAACATCACTGTTGACCGAAAGAGTTGGTGCGCCCACAGATTCCCAGTATTGATAACTTATTGAATAGTTAGCGCAATTCTTCAAGCTGTAACATCCTGTTCTCGTGTGGCATATGCAAGCTATACAGGTATGGGTTGGAGAGTTCAATAGGCTAGGAAGCGCTGAAAGAATAATCTTTAGTATGAATTGTCTTTTTATCGAGATCGGAATTTGAAAGTAAAATCACTTACCAGCCATACTGCAAGTTATTGTAAGAAGTAATAGGTGTGCAATAATGTTAATAAGAGAGTTCATTTTTTTACTTTTCATTTGCGTCAACACATTCGGATGTCTTGCAGCGAAATGAAAATTAGATACGTGGTTCAAAACGGAATTACATTATCTTCATCCTTCTTTGACCTCCTCAGCTGATGTAACTAGTTCTCTGTGTGGTTTCCGCTTCGAAATATTTATGATCAGTTACCACTTCCTTCCAGCGCAGCATTTATTAAAATAAATGGATAATAAGAAATTAGGTGTTAATTTAATAAAAGTTAATTATTTTTATATCTATTTTATTTATTTAACAGAGCTCTGTACGAGATCCTGAAATTATAATATATAGTATTGAAGTACTTAACGCAGTTCAAACATCTACGTTGAGACATTCAACACTGGAATCAAGTTCCGGAAGACCTTTTAGTCGTGCGCAATAGTTATATCTACTACCGTGGCGATTAGGCATCACTTGTCTGCAATTCGTACCAAAAATGAATAGGCTTAGCTTATCTCGGCAGTCGAGCATTCCATCGCAGATACAATCCTAAAATGCAATTCATTCGTTAAGCATTTACCTATTCCCGACCTGAAATGAGAAGCAAATAGCACAATTGATAATTTCCGACCGTCTTTACGATATACGATCTCAAATGCAATCTTTGAAAAAATCTTAAACGTGTTTCGTAAGGGCCCAGTTACACGATCCGTGATTCCACGAACCTTAGACCACTAAGGTTCGGCAGACCAGATCGTGCAACTGGGTGTTAATGATGATTACATGAAATTACGTACAACCAGGATCGGCACAATCCATTTTGGTCATATTTTTAATTGGTTGAACTTTTCCATTAAAGACCCACAGTTGTTAAAGTCATTCACATTAAACAGGAGATTATCTTTCTCTAATCCTGGTGGCAAAGAAGGAAACAGGATTTGGGTTTTCCTTATGAGGTAAAGTGGGGAGCTATTCTGATGGTCAAAGATAGTTACATCATTTCCGATGCATGCGAATATGACCTTTATTATGGAAAACGCCCACGAAATTAAAAAAGAAATTATTGGGTTAGAACAATTAGATGTCTACTAGGCATTATTAAGCCTGTTCATTTCATAAATAAACATTAAATATATAATACAGGGCGTTTCGAATACTTGTACTCACTTCTTTAGGATATTGCTCCAGATACTTATCTATAGTGTTTAAAACACAATTATCATCCGCCATGCATTCCCGATAAGTTTTTTCGTTCACTTCGCTTTCAGTGGTAATCGTCGGCGCACCAGCGGAGGACCAATAGTCATATGTTATAGTATAATTAGCACACATAGAAAGATCAAAGCACTGGGTCTTAATAAAACATAAGCAGCTTATACAATCGTGCAAAGGTGTTCCTAGATGATTGGGTATCCCTGGAATTGCAAAAGGAGATATGATTTTCCAAGTTTATAAAGGTTCACCAATTTACCGTCAACACTAGCAAAAATAATTGCAAACGTTAAGTAGATGCCGGGACTTTTTAATGAATACATTATACGTCGCGGAAATCAAATAAAATGTTTGCAGCAGTAAGATACGAGCGAGAATGTTTTCTTGCTTGTAAAATGTAAACTAAAGTCAGTGTTTTTGGTTTCCCCACATTACGTATGGATACTTGTTTGTGGTTCGTATCTTTATCTTTTCTGTTTTTATTTGTGCAATGTAATAAACGTTTATAGGAGACAGATAAGAAAAAAAATACAAACATGAAATAAATTTAGTTTGTTATTTATCGAAAGAAATTATCAACATTGTTCATTGCTGTACACTATCCACATACTCGTTATATAGGTGTAGAAAAAATTACGTTTCTAATTTGCAGAACAATTTTTTTTTCTTTAAACATAGCGAAAATACTGACACCGTCGTTTAGAGCATGTAAAACGGTTTAAATATTGCCTTTTTTATCTCTTTTATAGTTTCTGAGTTATTAAGTCAAACAGGGAAAGGTACTGTTGAATTTAGGACATTTCGTATATTATGCTTAAGAGATTAGTTTTCAATGCGATCTACTAGAATCCAAAGATTCTTCCCCTTTGAGGATATCCCACGACGTACCTCAATGAGCGATTACTCAGTCCCCTCCTTATCACCATCTGCAATCGATTGCGGTCAAAGATGCAATGCTGTCAATACCATCTTATCTTTTTATTCTTTATCTTTTTTCTTATAGTTAAAAGTGAGATTGTTTATATGTTTTGATTGCAAACATCAATGAACGGGCCCTACACACAAGAACAATACATAAAAGGGCCCATTACAAATGATAACTTCATGTTTATAGACAAGTAGGATCTGTTTTGGTAGAGAATCTTCAAATTACAATAAATCCTTCTAATATATTGTGATATCTGTTGCTGCGCGAAGCGTTGCTTTAATCACCACTGGTAGAGAATCGTCATTACGAGAGTCGTTTGAAAAATAAAGTATTTTCTCTAGATTTTTATTTATTTTTCAACATAATCTCCGTTTAACTCTGTATATAGGCATCTGTTTGGGCGGTGACTTTCTCGTTCGACATGAACCTCCGAGCCATTTTTTTCAAATTTGGAAATAAAAAGAAATCGCTGGGGGTCAAATCCGGTAAATACAGTAAATGTTGTATTAATTCGAAGATCAGTTTTATAATTTTAGCCATTTTAAATTGCGGAGATGTGCACCCTCGCATTGTCTTGATGGAAGGCGATCTTTTTTTCTTTCAAATGAGGACGTTTTTTCTCGATTTCTTCGCTCAACCGGTCCAATAACTACGCATAATAGTGTTTGTTCCATCTCGAAATAATCAGTGTAGGATTCCGCGTGCGTCGCAAAAAAACCGGGGTCATCACCTTGCCTGTGTGTATGTAAATTTGGTAATTCCTTATTGAAAAAATAAAATACGAATTCTGCAAAATATAGAGCCTTTATTTATTTTAATACTTCGAATTAAATTACCGTAACAATATATACAGCATGTATATACAAAATAAATTAATATTCACAAAAATCAAGTACCAACTATTAAGCATTAACTATCTATATCACTGGAATGCTATATGAATTCTAGACCTTCATATTTCAAATCCGATATCCATGTATCGTTCAGCAATATTTGACCCTTTATCGTGAATGAGGTTACGTAGGTGGCAGTTTTACCGTTCAGCTCTTCAGTTCTTAACGCAACGATGACTTCGTCGTCGGACGAGGGGACGAATTTAAAGGAGGAAAAGCCACGAGTTGGTGTACTGTTAGGTAACTGCGAAAATAAATGTTAGAAATGTTTTTTTTTTCACCAAGGCAATGACTTACATGGACTATCTGCACATCTTGCATTTCTTCATTGGCAGTGATTAAGACAGAACAACCTCGACGTTCGTCCAAGGTCTCGTTGTACGTTTCTTTACTGCACCGTCTGGGGAGAAAGAACCATCGTTTATGGACGCTGGACCAAACGCCGCTCTCGTGGATCATGTAACCTGGCCAATTGATGCCTAAGATTTCTCGAATCCGGTTGTATTCTACAATCCATGGGATATGTTTGACCTGAAGCATATTCATAAGGTGAATGTAAAACGACATAACTTACAACTTATTTATTTTCTCAAATTATGTCAAATTTTATAGGTGAACGTTGTCTTTAAATTTCAAATATTAAATTAAGATAAAAAAATTCGTTACTGATGTTGAAAAAATAATATGCGAGAAAACTTGTTTCTTTTTGGAAACACCTCTGCCCACTTAGGCACGTGCCCTCTTGCCACTGGACCATCGAGGCGTTAAATACATAGTTATTATCGGGGATGCGATTTCTACCAAATATTCGCTGCTCCGATTGTACATATGGATACGCACCTAAGCAGGCAAAATGACACATTTCTTATTACTTCGATTTATAGCTCATAGATCTCACAAGCAAAGTTTCTGTTCTTTTTTTATCACTAAATTCTGTGCACTCTATCTGTGCTCATAGACTACATTCTTGTCACTGCAATCATAGTTCTCCTGCTTTTGAGCGTCTGCGTCTGAACATATCATGTCTTTTGGTACGCCATAAAGTTATATTGTTTCAACTCACTGCGCACGCTTTACATACATTTTTTTTTTTTTCAAAACCAGGCAGAAGAAGCTCATTTCAATTACATAAGTTAAAAAAGGAAACATGCGTGATCATATTAATATATAAATCAAATCAATATCTGATGTCAGACCGTGAGGAAAGCAGCCCGAATAATCGAAATATAGAATATCCACTATGAACTCAACTGCATAAATGATATCGCCTTATGGTTGGTGTCACTTCGACGTAATGCCAATATTACCTTTATTTTTATTACATTACCTAATTTGGCCAAGATAGCCCTTATAGGGTATAAGTAGCTGAAGGCAGTACCCAGCAGCCATTTTCAAAAGTCCAGTACCCAATACCACCTTTCTAGTAGCCCAATCGGCTATTTATTGCCCAATCTGCGCAGGACGTATTATCTTCAGCACTTCTACCTCGGACGTATCACGTTACTTGCGACATCATAAGCTCCACTCCTTAGTGGGAATTTTAAACGACAGCTGTTTAGGGACCTATTTAAGCTTAGTGGTGGGGAGTTACCCAACCCCTTTTTTCTGTTATTTGCTGCTTTTCAAGGTAGGAATTGCATATTATAGATTAATTTTCAATTTTATAGAATCCGTTCAGAAATTTGCATCTATTTTTGTGATAAATTATATACAAAGACATGCAAAATTCTATCTTGTCGCTATAGCAACAGTTGCGAATAGAATTCATTGCTAAAATTCAAATTCAAATAGAAAAGTTTTCACAAAAAACCCACCTCTCCTCGTGTAGATATCTCCTTGACATATTGCGGATTATTGTTTTCGAAATCGCCAGCAGGTGTCGTCCATTCTTTTCCCATTGAACCTACATACAATTGATTACCCTTGACGGTAGCCCATTCCGACTTGAACCCTTTGTTGTTCCTTCAATAAACTTTCAAATTAGCTCTTACGCGTTGGAATAAAAATCACTTTAAAAACTTACTGTCCATCGCCGTCTGTTAACAGAATCCAAGGGACCGCTTTCTCAGCTGCAATCTCAAAGATCAAACCGGTACGGTCGTCGAAAGTTAGCAATTTCCCGTTGAAAACCACTAGTTCTGACAGCTCCATACCTCGATCTTTGAGGGCGTAACTCGTAGTCAATCGAGTCGGCTCGTTTTTATCCCAGCTGAGGACCAAGGCATGTCTTTGAGGAGTATAACTTAAGTAACCTTTCTTGAAGTAGGCGTACCATGTGTATGGTTCTTTCTCACTCTTGGAATTAGTATCTAAGTCCGTTATGATACCTATAAAAAAAATGTTATTGGATACACTTAAATAAATTGGAATATCTTAGATCTTTTCTAAGTGTTGCCAAAATTAGAATCTAGGTATTCAGTGATTTATCGAGTTGATATCATTAGAGATAATATTGTATTGTTTTTCCTTAACTGATAAAAATCTGTAGAATGAAATGTTGATAATGAAAGAGCTAATTATTTATATTTTCCTATAATTACAATAATAGCATAATATTCTTCACTTATTAGCTATTTTATTATAATAAATAAAAGAATACAGTGAAATCTTCCCGCAGTTTATAACATCTTACGTACTTACCTATTCGAAATGTTTGCATTCCATTTGTAGTGATAGGCTTTGTGAGTGGATATGTACTATTGTAATACTCTTTACTATAATGAGGAGCTGCTAAATTAGATTTCTTAGGTAGAACGTATAATATCACTAGCACTGTTAATCCCGTAATAGACACCCACAGTACGAAATTCGTTTGATTACGCAAAGTCCTGTTTGCTATCCGGTACGCCGGTGGATTTCTAAGGGCTTTTCTCCAGTCTTTGATGACACCCATCTCTTCGTCATGTAGTACCTTCATTAGTTTGCCAAATTAACACATTATAATTTCATCCAGCTTGGAAGGATTCGCAGTAAATTCTACAGGATTACATTTCACGTTTTACACGTGTCGTTTTACTACGAAAATTAATTTCCATTCTAATTATATCTACATCTTGAAGTACATAACCCATACATGAACATATGTTGACAACTGACAATTTGACACGAAGCAATTTAGAAATATTATCAAGTTGGTAATAAATAATTTTTGATTAAAATCTGTAATTTTTCCAAATTATTTGAGAAAGTAAATGAAATTGTAACTATTATTGATTTAAATTCAAATTAAATGAAGACATATTACTGGAAACATTAATTTTTTGCTTTTATATTTACGACAGGAATTTTTTAAATATTTATGTTGCCAAATCCACTTAATCAGAATAAAGAAGAGATAGTTGCCCGAATTATTAAAAAAATTTGATAATACAAATAATTCTCTAGTTACACATAATTTAATCTTTGTAATCTTCTATGTACCTTGGAATGCTATAATTCAATGTTCTGCAACAGCTTGCAGGGTTGGTACTAGATGAACTGAACCAGTTCTTTAGAACGCGTATCGCCTGATTCTTCAGTGAACCTGTTCTCGAAAATGAAATATACCAGTTCAGGCGTTCTGGATGGTCATACTATGCCCAACTCCTTATTTATTTATTTCTTGAGTAATGGATTCAAATTACGGTATTTACGCCGTGCATCATCTAAGAGGTACCCAATGGTACTTTTAAACGACTGACTAACCAAATCTTGAACGGTAACAGGTATTAAGAACGGTTCTCAGAAAATTATTAGTTCAGTACCAACCCTAACAGCTTGTGTCAGGTTTTGCACTATTAAAATAGCAGGTTGTCCAACATCCAAGAGCAACACATTTAGTTAACTGTGTTGAAAATGGCGGTCCTAGCTGCTGCTCAATTGCTCGATGAGCTTATGGGACGAAATAGAAACGTTGCACCCCATGAAAAAGTAAAAGAATTAAATTGGGAAGACTCGGAGGTACGTAATTAATTACTATAAGCTTTTTGACTTACCTTCTTCTTCCAAATAATTGTAGTATTGCAAATACTTCATGGTGAAGTTTTGCCCACATGATCTCTTTGTAAATACTAGAGCGGATTTAGGGACTTGTGCAAAAGTACACGATGAAGAGGCCAGGAAACTTTTTAGCCAGGCTAAGAATCATCGAAAAATCCACTATCAAGAAGAATTTGTCAGATTTTGTTCGTCCATGTTAAATGAAGTTGAAAGAAAAATACAGAAAGGAAAACAACGCTTGGCATTAAGTGGTAAAGGTGAAGTTACGTCTCTATCACCAGCACAAACACAACGTAATACTGAGCAAATTAACTTGTTAAATGAAAGGATTAATGGCCTAGTCGAAGAAGCGGAACAAGCCGGTACTGATGGTAATGTTGAACAAGCGCAAGGATTAATGAAACTCTGTGATCAATTGAAGGAGGAAAGGGATGCTTTAAAAACAAAAAATGAAAACAGGTTTGTCAGGTTTCTTTCGATTAAATATTTTATTGATTATTTATTTTTGTAGTCATTGGAGTACAACGGCCGAAATAGCTGCAGCACAAGAAAAGCAAATGGAGGTTTGTGAAGTGTGCGGTGCCTTCCTTATCGTTGGCGATGCTCAACAAAGGATTGACGATCATTTAATGGGAAAACAACATGTGGGGTATGTAAAATTATATTATTTTTTAATTCAAATGTAAGTTGTTTTGTAATTTTTAGATATGCAAAATTAAAAATTGCCATTGAAGAAATATCTGCAGCTGTACAAACAGCGAGGGAAGAACGGAGAGGCGGACGAACAGGTGGACTTGGATCGACACCTACAGTTGATGATAGACGAGATAGAGACCGTAGAAGCCATGAATCTCGAAGAGATAGAGATCGCGATAGGTCAAGAGAACGTATTAGGGATCGGTCAGAGCTAAGGTAAATAGGGTGATTTACAAATTGATAGTAATTAATAATGGTACGATCTTTTCCCATATATTCTCTATAAATTTTTGCCACCGTCAATTAAAATTTTAAACTATTCATAAGGAATAGCCTATCCTTGTGAGGATAAATTGCTGTATTTGACGGAATAACCTCACTCTCATAATTATCATATACAAATGCACATATATAAATCCACGTGATAAACTGGTGCTGGTCATGGCGCTCACTCATAACAACTATCTCGCGTTATTTTTAATACTGCAATATATTTTAGGTCTGAAAGGGAGAAAGAAAGGTCTTGTGAACATAGGGAAAGAGATCGTGATAGGGATAGAAAAGAGAGGAACGATAGGAAGGATCGTGAGAAGGAGAAGCTCGATAGGAAAGAAAAGGATAGGAGAGATAAAGAACGCGAGAAAGATAGGGATAGGAAGCATCGCTCTGACCGTGATGCTGGTAAGATTCTGTAGAATAATTTTCATACGTATGTAATGTATTATTATCATCGAGTCTCCAATTTCAGGAAGAGATTCCAGAAGTTCCAGACATTCTTCCCATCGTCGTTAATATGGTGCGCTTACAGTTAGACCAGTAAGAGTGCTCCCATGCAGGTAGGTGGCTTTCTAGTGTGTACTGGTTCTCTTACAGCTTGCTTTTAACAGGTTAGTGAACGATCTACCTCATTTATGTCTACTCATTTACTTGTATATATATATAATATTGTTATAAATCTCTACTGTAACCTGTAATTACTAAAGCCAGTTATTGCTATTTTAAGTTAACAGTTTTTTTTCTTTTTTGAGATTAAATATTTTTATTTTTGTTTATCAGCGACTCAATAATGGATAGTTTGGTGACTAAAATAAATGATTTCCAGTTTTATTTCCTTGTACACAGGACGTAGCGATGTAGGTAGATATAGTTGTTGAATTTGATCTACGTAATTTCAATATTAAAGGTTATCTGATTTTTATTTTGCAAAGCTAATGTTATAAAACTGTAGTTTGTTAAAAAATTGATTTTTCATTATCTCAATTGTCAATACATTCAGTGATGGCCAGTGGTGACGTAAATAGTTAAAAAGTCAAGGACAATGAAAATACATGTCCTTGGCTTCCCATTTACGCCACCATCAACAGTGCGGCAATTATCTGTACTTATTTAACGAAAAGATCTTGGGAATAAAAGTTGCTTAGAATGAAGTGATCTATGAAGAAAAATTATTTTTGAGGTATACGGAGTGTTTAGTTGCCCTGGTATGGTGTTTGAATTTGTTATTTTAAGTTGACACTATTTTAAGTATAAAATCTGCTTTATTTTTTATCAAGGAACCCAGAAAGTGTAATATACAAAGCGTTCCGTTTAGAACAAACTTAAACAGCGTACCACAGAAACTAAACGCCTGTATACTCCAAAATAATTCTCCGTCTGTTGATTCTAAGCAACTTGTATTCCCATTTTTCCATTAAATGAATAGATAAGATAATAATTCGCCGCATACAGGGAGCTGCCGTACCCGCTAACATGGGCTGAAATCTTTTTATATTGATAACTATTGGAAAATGCTACCTACTATCCTGTATTCTTTTATTATAGTTTTAATTTATTTCGTTGCAAATTCCGTTGAGAAAGAGATTATGTGAGGCGAAGAGAAGACAAATATCTTATATCACCATTTTTGTTCTATCGATTTTGACACATTTTTTGAGTTGATCTTTTCAGCTGAAAATCGTGCAGTGGTCGAGTATATGGCCGATGTCACGTTCGATTGCTTGTTATAACCTGAACTTTATAATCGAGGTATTTATGAACAAAACAGTATCAACTGTTCAACTGTTCCTATGTTTACACACGTGAAAGATATTCTCTATTAAAACACACGAATCACAATCACATACACGCATAACGACCATTCTTTTATTGTCTCGACCTGCATTTGTTTCCGAGGTATTTATTACTATTTATTTTTGTTGTATGATTTCTGATCACAAGTTGTGAGATGGCGTTGCTAGTTAGTGCGCACAAAAAAGGTGTTTTGCGCAAATCACACTGCTTCATAGAATGCGTAAATTGTAAAATGTTCTATTGTGAGGAAATTCTCAATCCTGCGAAGAACAACGACTCATTTTTTTTTATGCTATTTGCATATTGGTTATAGGAACTAAAAAAACCTTTAAACATGAATTTTATTTTATTAATTTGAACAATAACACACTAGAAAATCTAACCAATCTTGTGATCAGGAATTATTCTATTATAGTATTGTGGACAATATAAGAAAGCGCTTGAATTATATCGTGAATACCGTGTCACTCTGTCTGTCATTCTATCACGCTTGGATCTTTGCAGTTGGTACAGCAAAACAGGTGAGCCATTCACAAAAGCCAGTCTAAATTGATGGGTTTTAATATCGTCGCAAGCACGTTCAAGTCATCTTAGCCACGAGTTCCAGTTGCCGAACCTACCGCATGGGGACGTCGTCATCCAATATATCAAGGTGATCCAGTGTTTCCGTTTTAAGACGTTTGCTTTTCCCCGAACTTAACGTAGCCTTAAAACGGAATCACGTATTTTTTCGTTTACTAAATAATTAATTAACCACTATAATTTGATTTGAATATATTCTTATTTGAGTTGATGATCGATGAGCGATAATATCTTGTTAAGTATAATAAAAAATGGTGGACATTTTTTTTATTGTGTTTGTATGTAATAGTAAAAATAAAATTTATTGATTGGTGTTATGAGAATTATTTTTAACAATGCTCTCAATTAGTCGTATATACTCCGCCAGAAAATCGACTACAAGGCTTCTTTATATGAGATGCCATCGTCAGGGTTTCTCTCCTGCGCAACAGATGTCAAGCAAAGCGCGTCACGCCGCATAAATGAGTGACATTGGTACCTACAACCGCAGTATAGTGTTTCAATGCTTATCGGCGCTTTTGAAGTTTGTGCCACAATGTTTTTCTCGCGAATAAGCCCAGGGCGCATAATCGTCGCGCTTTTTTTTTTTATTCAGATGGTAGAGTATTATATAAGTATTTAAATTATCTTCATGTAATGGGGTTAACGAAGTTATTTGTATTAAAAAAGAATAGACACTGAACGTAACTTCTATTCCCGCATCCCATAGTACAAAAAAATGTTAAGAACATTGAAATCTACATTAGTGACAATAAAAGCTACAGAGATGGAAAGTAACAATTACCCAATGGTTTGCTTGAGATAATACAAAAACGAGGAGATTGGTATGCAAGAGGCGTTTGTTTTATATGCAGTCCATCCTATGATGATAAAAAAAATGGAAATGGTTCAGAGAACTGTTGCGATAATTAAGCTAAATATAAAAAGAAACATAAACATCGACTGAAAATGAATGTAAACCACCTTTGTCCGATTTTACAGCCGACCTTGGTTCCCTCCGGGAACCGGGTAACGTAGTATATGATGTTGCCTAAGCAGCAGATAATTCTCACTCTCTGTATAAAGTGTATGTGATGTTGCCTAAGCTGAAGGTATATCTGATGTAATGCTACCATGTGCGTAGCCAGAGGGGGGTAGGTACGGAACAAAATTAAAATATAGATATAGAGAGGATAATAAGATACTCATTTGGAATTGTTCACTTATATTTTATTTGAAATACTTACACGGATTTGAAATCCTTCTAACTAATTACAATAATTTACATTTCTTTTTATTTTTAAGCCATTTGATGTGCTATACATCTATGTTTCTTTTTTTTTTCAATAAGAAATAAGTTACAGTTTCTGCTATTCAAGACAGAGATAAAGGCACGGGTAGAAAAGATTCACTATGTAAGAACTAAATAACAAACGGATTCAGTGTCGCGTCCACCCGCAGTTCCTTTCGCTTATGAAGGCGGTGGCGGCTGAACGCAAAAATCCTGTTTGCCATATACCTATTTGATTCCTTGGTCTAAGTAATTCGGAAATATCTAGATTTTACTAAAATAAGGGACTAAAATATCACAGACTGCCCCAAAGTTAATTAAATGAAACAATTATTTTCTTAGATTTTGTTGGAAAAACGTAACATCGCTTCATGTTTCTTTTTTGTAAAGATAAAATCGATGTTATGTTTTTTTCGTTTTTTTTTTTTGTTTACCAGAATAGTATATAATGTTGAATGCTTTCAAGGAAATTTCAATGTAATGAAATGTTCAGATCACAAACTACGTTTATAATTTACAATTTCGCTTTTCGGCTTAATTATTTAATTTTTCTTGAAGAGTAGCAATTTCGGTTGAAATGATTTGAATCGTTTTAAATGTTTGTTTTTTTTTAATTCCTTTCGTTCATCCCTTAAATAGAAGTTGTCTATTTGATGGAAGGCTAGAGTAAGATTGTCATTTTTTTTTTAATTATTATTAAAGAATTGTTTCCCATTTAGTTATTGTTTTAAGTCAAATCCATTAAACAAGCAATCGTTTTATCATCCTAATTGTTTTACTTTATCTTGCGAAAACGTATGAAGAAATAAATTCGTTGGGAGAATTTTTTACCGTTTATCTCGAATTGTAATTATAATTTTTGTTTTGCAACTTTTTGGTTAACAAGATTTAGGAGTAATTTACTCTACAATATGTCTATCTAATAATAGTATACATTTTGTAGTGCTTAGAGACTAACAATTTTAACATTTCCTTTAAAGAGCTAAACGAACAACTATTTTTTTTTCTCTTTTCACACGTTCAATGTGTTATTAATAATTATTAGTATTTATATATATTAATTTGGCAACAGAGAAACTTCAACATTAATTAATAACTTTTTTTCTTGCTGTTTAATTAATTTTATTCATGTCTATCACATCAAATTTACTAATTTTTTTCTTATCTCTTTTTTTCTTGTATGTATAGTATTCTTAAGTTTATTTATTACTCGAAACAGAAATACTTTGCTTAAATTGCGAGGCAACTAATGTATTATAAATTAAGTTCTGACGATTATTATTATTATTATTATTACACTCGCTACGTTAATTTATTTTTAATTAGGAGTTAGAACTTTATGGGAAATTAAAAACAAAATGGCTAGCAGTATTTATGTTTTATGCTTAATAAACGAAGCCGAAAATCAATTGGGATCGAGGCGTATACGTCAGCATCAGTAGGGGCAGAGAGGGGGCGTTGCTACGTCTTATCCAACCAATAGCTGCCATTCTTCGCGAGATTTCTACACCTACTAATGCTGATGTATTGCTGTTTACGTCAAGCCTCGATCCTTACTGACTTTCGTCTTTGTTAATATTCTATAGAGTATCAAGTTATCCAATATTTATAAAATTAAAATAGAAAAAGAAGCATGTCATTGTCTAGGATACCATTGGATAGGATCACTTGGTGTAAGTATTATATAATTTATTCGTTAATGAATTAATTAAAAAAATTAATTCTACGAGTGTATGGTAGTTTTAATAAAAAATTTTATATAATTTTGTGTGCTTCAATTTCATAAACATTGGTAAATCGATAATTTTTTTTCTATTTTTTCCCCCTTCCGTCACTACTCACTAACTCACTTGAAAGTACCGTTAGTGAATATTCGTTTTCTAAATGAAGTTTGTGATTCTAAATTTAGTTAGATCGGAAACCTAGTTAGTTAATAAACAATAGAAGACAACGGTTCGATTTTTTCGCTTATAAAAATATTAAATGTGCCCAAAATATAACGAACAAGAACGATATCTTTTTCTTTTAAATATAATAATTCTTTTTTCTCTTTTTTTTTTTGTTTTACGATAAATATTACAATGAATATATTTAACAAGAAATTCTTTTCTAAGATATGCTTTTCACTTGAACATCACATTAAAAAACGGATAAGTCAATTTATATTATCGTCGTGTTCGACTTTTAATCGATCAGAATCATCCGGAAATAAGGATTTACCGTTTTTCTTTCCCATTGTATTTGAAATCATGAATTAATTTTCGTTTTTATATAATTTATATATCAATAATTAAGGCTCTTATACAAATAAGTGTATAAAATGCTAATATTTTACAGTAACTACAATAGTATCTTAATAATTAATCATTTAACTATTATTATTTCTGCTATTTTACTTGAAAGAATGATCATTCTCAACAAAAATGAAGAGTTTTCATTTTGTATGCGCCAACTAATAATTTGATTTAATCTTTTTTTTTTCTTACTCATGATGAGTACATGTTATCAACGATATGTGCTTTATTCATGCCTCTGCGGGAATTCCTTACTTTTCCACCAGATTTGCATAGATTTGCATATATATAAATAAATTATTTGAAAAATTGTTAAAACGTGGTAATTGAATTTTAATTTCTTAAAAATATAAATTAGCTTCAATATTGTAGCTGGAGAGTCTTCCGGCATTCATGGCATCAATAATAATTCGCCAACATACAAATCGTAATGATAGGCGCCGGTGAGAGAAAAAGTTCAAAGAGACATTAATCTCTCAATACGCGACGGAATATATAACAAAATATTTTTGATTTTACGGATGAAATGCTTCAACCCGACGCGCCCATTAAGAAGGTAGGTGAAACCAATCAATTATTTATGTAAGCATATATTTAATGCTAATAAGGATATTATCATTATTATCAAATGCATTGCGCTAAGAGTTGGCGCGTAAATTTAAAATAAACAATAAAGACATTAACGGCACTACTACTAAATTCACAGTCAACAAATGTTTACAAGCATCACTAACAAATGATTGTCAGTAAATTTGTTTTTGGGAGCATAAGAATTATTAAATTTAGTGATAAAATCAGCGATGATTGATCGTAGTTACCGTTCCACTATCCCACCGGTTTGCTTCTAATTTCACTTTATAATTAATATTTATTATCGGTATCTATTCGTCAGCAATTCTTCACTATAGAAGACCCTTTTTTGCACACACGGATTACGGGTATCTCAAGTTTCATCCGCCGAATCTGTACATACACATTTTAAATTAAACAGTAATGATAAAAATACTTTTTGAAAGTCATTAATAAGAATGAATATAAAAAAACATGTTATTACTATCAATTTTTAAGAGAAATTAATGCTAATTTATATTTGATGGAAAAACCATGGATAAGCTTAGCAAACCTGGTGGAATTTTGCGAAATTAGCATTATGATCTTTAATATACGTCAAAATCTATTATTTATTTCGTATAATAAATAATATATTTAATTTCCCATCGTTTTTATTGAATATACTTTTAGTCCACGGAAAAATGGAAGAATCTATAAAAAGGAGGAAGTCTCGAATTGAAAATCCTACAGTATCAAATTTTAGTTGGACTTTTTCCGATCGTTCTTCAAGCGGAAACCAGTCAAACTCATCAGCGCACATCATTCGCCTCAGTTATACCGCAAATTTACATATATAAAAATAAAACTCAACATTTATCGCTTGTTTCACCGCATATGTCCGCGTTTATTTCTTGATGATCTCGTTGTTCGTCCGTCGATTCACAACTACAAGGGTCCTTTTCGCCCATATTCACTTCGTATATGTCGAATTGATTGATATCCTTCAGATTCTCGTCTCTTTTTCGTCTTTCCGTGATGATCCTCTGGACGCTCTCCTGTGAATCGTGCTTGGGCATCCGCTTGTCCTGAGTGTTCACTTCCGCTCTCGCGACGAAACTAGTTTCCGGCGGCGCTAACGTCGCGGGCGATAAAAAAGGGGTTTCTTCGGTGATGTCGAACGATTTCTGCTTGACGAAAAGGTGTTTGGTGCTGCCGTAAAGGCGTTGGAGTGGCTTGTGTTCGGGTGGAATCGCTAAGAGATGACCTGAAGCCTCGCTCATCTCGTTGATATTCTTCAGCGGGTATTTCTCTTCGTGATCGGGTGTCTTTAGCAACGGTTCCGCTTGATTCAAGGATTTGTAGTCGTCGACGTTCATCCTCCGGTTCCTTTCGCTGTACACGTCGATATTTTTTACATCTCGGAGGCTGTAGATGTCCGATACTGATTCGTCGATGTTTCTGATGTCTTCGAGGTTGGTGCAGAGCGCTATCGGTTGCTGACTATGGAGGGTTTGGCGTCTGGCTTGTGGGAATGCGGGATGGCGTTCAATTTGGCATTTCGTTCCGGGTGGATTGTAAGTGAAATTCGATGGTAACGATAAAACCTGGATAACAAAGCGAATTAGTTGTGTAAAAAAATACCAAAGAATTTTTTTCTGATGGCGATTTTCAAGATATGTTTTGGTATTATCAAGGCCCGCCAGAATAAGGCAATCCCTTAATTCACTTAGACATTTCCCCAAACAAAACAGTTTGATATTAATAATATTACCTTCGTTAGTGGTTTATAATGCGGTTGCATACATTCAGAATCCATCTGCAAAGCAAGACACAACTCTCTTCGTTCTTCTAATTCTTGTTTCTCTTGGAATTCCCTCTCCAATTCATTGTCCATTTCTTGCTCTTCTTCTAGATGCTTGTGCGATTCTTCGAGGTGTTTCATTAATACCTGTAAACAATATGTTTGTTTTAAGTATATAATTTGTGTAAGAATAAAGCTTTTCAAGAATCGTCGAGTGTCTGTAAATAGGGGACCCATATACTCACCGCTACGACAACATTGACCAAAACAAATTGAGCCATTAAAACGAAAATAACGAAATAAATTGGGGCGATAACATGCGACACGCAACAATTCTGCATGCAATCCGCCGTGCTAACGCACTCCTCCCTTAAGGTGTCTTTCATGATTCCATTCCAATTATCGCCGGTAGCAACTCGAAAAAGAGTCAAGAAGGCCATGCCGAAGTTCGCAAAATGCGCATGTTCTCCTAAACCTAAACGAGAAATCGAGGTTAATGAAATTTCAAAAAATGTACCTGAAGCAAATTACCTTGACATGGATGTTTTTCAGAACATTCTAATCTTCCAAATAACTCCACGCCCAGCGCTGCAAAAATAAAGAACAACAGAAAAAACAGTAGGCCCAAGTTCCCCACCTGCGGTAACGCCTGCATCACCGTGTCGAGAAGCGCTCTAATTCCTTTGGCCATCTTTAATAGCTTCAATACTCTAGCTATCCGCATAACTCGCATTACTCTGAGAACCGTGGGATTTATGGGGATTATATTCGATTTCAGTTCTTCCAAGATAATTCCCACCACAGATAATATTACGATACCGACATCTAATTGATTCCATTTATCCTTCATGTAGAGGACGAATCCTAACGCTATGAGCTTCATGGTGCTTTCCAGGATGAAAACCGCGGTAAAAAAATAATTGAAAATTTTGAGGATGTAGTTCAAGATTTCTGGCATTTTATAGCTTTCTGTTGCCATCGTAACGACGTTCAAGCCAATTACAGCTGCAATTGCTAGATCGAAATATTTAGAAGTGACGACGTTGTGGATGAATAAGCGCCATGGGGAGTAGTTTATGTAGTACGGAGGTTCATTCATTCCTGAAAAAGAGAAAAAGAATTAATATTAAGCAAGCTACATTAACTTTTAAATTAAGGACTTACTTCGCCTGCGTTTTTCCAATTGCATAGCTCTTTTTGCTGCTCTTCTAACACGTTCTTCTTTCTCCTGTTCTTCGCGACATCTATGGAAATTTTCTACTACAACTCCAACAAACATGTTCAATACGAAGAATCCCACCAATAGAATGAACGCAATGAAATACAATAACCTCCACTCAGAATAATTGATTTGCGGCTAAAATATTTCCGTTTTAATACAAATCCTTTATTTCGTAAGCCTTATCTAACCTCTTGATCCACACCTACAGCATCCAGACCGCTGTACATAATGTTAACCCAACCATCTCTAGAACTCAGCACAAAGAGGGACATTAAAGCTTGACCTAAGTCGTCGAAATTGTACTTCTGATTGTCCCATTTGTAACCTCTGTTTTCGCACTCGGTTCTATTTTTGACGCCTCTGGTGTGCTCGCCCTTGCAATAGTGGAAAGCGCCTTTAAACAGCTAAGGTTTAAGAAAATTATGGAGATGTGGTCGATGGATAAGTGTCAGCTTACCTGTACACCCAAGATACCGAATATGATGAAGAACGTACAACATATCAAGACGATATTTCCGATAGGTCTTAGGGATGAAAGGAGAGTTTGTACTACTAGCTTTAAACCAGGGGCTCTGTTGATTACTCGAAGGGGTCGCAGGGAACGTAATAGTCTAAAAACCTAGCGAAAACAAAAGACTATAAACAAAAAAAAACGTATTAAATTGAATATGTTTGGTCTGAAATTAACTAAAAGCAACTTCCTTGCGAAAGCTTCGTCTCTTGTTTGACTGTATGAATGAAGTAATTCTAAGCTAAGATTTTTTACTAACCCTTAAAATGCCGAATATTCTAGGACTCGATTCGCTGATTAATGACATCAGCAGATCAACTATTGATATAATAACGAGAGATCCGTCCATGATATTCCAACCGGAAGTGAAGTAAGCATCTGGTCCATAACACATCCCGCAAGCAATTACCTAGAAACCAATGAACTTAAATTCCGAATTCGAATTTTTGATTTCGCTTTACGAGGAATTTGAACTTACCTTGATAACCATTTCAATTGCGAATACCACAGTGAAGAGATAATTAGTAGTTGCTAGAAAAAGCCGTTCGGTGCTATCAGGTGGTATGTTAGGACGTTCCATTGCCAACGTGATGCAGTTCATAGCTATAAACAGTAGTATTACGTTGTCGAACCATTTCTGATATACTAACCAGCTGCAGATTTTACGAAGTCTGCAATAGAATATTACGTAAGCAATGCGAAAACAATTGGGAACCGTTGCGATTTACTTGTTATTCGGTGGGAAAATGTATAAGGAAAATTCCTCCCTTTCTTTCATGCATCCTTTAGGTTCTATCATCATCAAGAACTTCCTTATCTTTGAAATTCTTTCCTCCGAATTCTCTGTCGTTTGAATGCAATCTTCCAGTTTTATTCTGGGCAAAGACCGTTCGGTTTCCGATTTTTCATTTATGGTATTTACCGATTTGGGTTCTACGTAACTAACTTCTCTTGATATGGTCGGACTATTGTTCTTGGCGATCTGATTGATTTGGTTCACCTTCGCTTGGGAGGACGCTTGCGTAGTCGTCAGAGAATTGTGCCTCGTCAACGTCGGGGTCCAGGATATCTGCAAGAGAGAATATACATTTTGCCTCTGGGAATCTAGCGCGGAAAGCAAGCACCAAAAGACAAAAGGAAAATTCTCATGCAAGCCTGGCGTGATCGTAAAGTTTCCTAGTATATAAAATTAGATAATAGATATTCTACATGCATACAGGATGTTCCAGTAGTGCGCTATTCTTCTGATACGCATCTTTGAGAATTTAGAGTCAGATTAAAGAAAATGAGCTTGTCCCAAGATTCATTTACATTTCCCATAAAATTTACCATCACGGCAAACGTTTTTAGTTATAAATTTCTTTCCATAAGAAAGGTATCGCAAAAACATCGCACTACCGAAGCACTCGTACAATAACTTTTTTTGAAGAGACAACAGCACACGTAGATTACAGTCGAATAGGTAGACACGGAGAAGTGGTAGTCATTGTGGATGCATGCACCAAGGCCATCGTGGGATGTCGTCAACTGTACGAAGAAGCATGCCCCCCGATTACGGGATTCTCATGAGGACGCTTCCGTCCCCAACACCATGCGTTATACTCACTTGTTGCACGGAACTACTAGCGTTCGAGCGCCCTCTTAAGGAATTTTGCGGACTTAAGCCTTTGGCGCTTTTATTATTTGGCGTATCGCTTTGCGTATCGTTCTGAATTCTTTGTATTGTTGATTGGAGTAAAGAATCGTTTCTCAAACTTGCCTGGTGATTTTTCGAATTACAGAAAAAAGTTGAATGGTAAATAATCGGCATGGTAATTGGCGACTTACGTGTCTCGTAACTCCTCCTCCGTTGCACTGCGAATGATCTCTTCCGTTATTCAGCGGTATAGCGTCGGAATCCGATCCGCTACGCTTCTTTTTTCGCCTTAAACTGGGTCTGGACGATAGTTTCCAGGAACTTTTTCTCTGCATTTTGCCGTTTGTCTGCTGTTGCGGTTCTTGGGGTTTCGCTTTTTCGATCGGCTTTGTACTAGTAGGAACTGGCACGGATATTTTCTCTGAATAGGTCATCGTCTTTGATCCTATTCGTTCGTTGTGCGTTATGATCTTAGCGGTCATGATAGGCGATTTTGGTTCTTCGGCAGGTGGTCTTTCGAACTGCCGAAATGTCAATGGAGGTGGCGATAACATCGGTGGTTTTAGAAGACCAGGTGCGCCAGATGCCTGGAAATAAGTTGGTATTAATATTAAATGCCTACAAATTATTTTTTTTTCGATACTTTAAAAGTAATCTAAAGCCTCAAGTACTTCAACAAAGTATTTCAAGTATCATCATGTACCAGTTACCTTCTTTTAAAAGGGATAGAAATACAGTGCTTGAAGCACTAAAAGTGCATAAGGTATTGCAAGAATAATACGTACAGAAGGTTTATTTAGGTCGAGATTAGAAGATGTGCACTCCAATGATGATGAAGCAAATATGTCACCCACCGGGGTGACACTGTATTTAAACTCTGGAAAATCATCAAGGGTTGTGCTTGGCGAATCTTGAGGTGTGGCGGCTGTGTGTGTTATGATCGGCGGAGAAGTCTGAAAGAAGAGCGCCAACAATTCTCTTATCTTAAGTTTCTTTAAAGTGCCTGAAGTTTTAACTTACTTGTCGCGATGATTGCCTATTTAGCATATTAGACTCTTTTTGGATGTTACATTTCGGATCGATATCTTCGCAAATCCCTATACTTCTCGACAAGCAACATTCCCTTCCTCTACTCCTAGAGTCTTTGCAATCGAAGTAGCTGTAACTGGCAGGTTTCATTGGTGTGTTAATATCGTAATATCTCAGTTTTCGTAATTCTTCTGCTGATCGCCAGCAGTTCTTTCTTACATCCTGGAACGAGAATGTAGCGAAAAATTTAATATACGAACAATGGACTTAAACGATTTAAATATATGTAAAAAAAAATGTTCGGAGTCTACTAGATCATGGAAGCGAAAAAGCTCTAAGCGCTAAGCGAGAAAAAGGCAAAAAATTACGCGTACTTCTTACGATTGTCGATTGATTTTTTTTTGACTTACATGGATGTAGCTACTTCCGGAACTTGAAAAGGACCTACTCGAGTCGTCCGAACTTCCGCGTAAACTAGCTTCCAGCATGCAAGACATCCTCCTTCTGGCTATTTCCCTTTGCTCGCGTTCTCTTCTTTCGTTACGTTCCGCACTGAATCCTTCCACTAAAATAGCAACCAGGAGATTGAACAAGACGTAATTTCCAAACGTCATCAGGGCTACGAAATACAAAGCTGCCCAATGGGAAGTTTTCGCCATTCCATTCGATAATACCATATTCCAATCCTCTTGCGTGAGAATCTATGTGAATTGCTCATTATTAAAAGGTTTCGATCTGAATTTGCCATCTTTAGATGCATGCAATTTTAGTAAAAGCAAAATTGATTGGATAACACTTGTGAAGGAAAATTTTTAAGTTTTAGAGGATGATATAAAGATGACTTTAGCATCATAGGGTGCTACGGTTTAAAGATGATATAGAGATCAGCGATAATAAAAAAAAGGAAGACTTAAAGTAAGAAAGAGAAAGAAAAAAAAGGTTGGTTTTATCTCACTTGAAAGACGGTGACCGTAGCCCAGAGGATGTTGTTGAAGTGCTTCCTGTCGCACTCGCATCGCTTGTCTTTGGTGATAATCATGTGGCAATCGCAATCCTTGACTTCGTTGTCTACATCATCTGTGTACTTGCAAAACTTACCACCGAAAAGGTACATGCCCAGTATGCTGCCAAAATCCAAGAAAACCGTCACCGGTTTGTTCTACATTTACGTGATGGCAATAACGTGTTTTAAGGATACAATATAGTCGGTAAAAAAGCGATCTGATCCAAAGATTGTAATAAAAAAAAGGTAATAATATTGCTAGTACTTGAAATCGCTATACGTTAAAAGATACGTGCAGAATTATCGGAGACATTGGCTGGCTATCGTTATTTACGCCAACGTGTTACGTGAAAATTTGGTGGGCAAAACGTCAATTACAAATGCTTTTATGTATTCTTTTTAGAGCTTCTGGCTTGAATTTGTGAAGAGCGATTGTATAGGTTCGACATTTTATTCTTCACGGCGATTAAGTGAATGCGAGGATATTGGTCTTTGATTTTCTTTGCATTTACTGATACACGTTTTTTACCTACCTTGCATATACTGTAACTGACAAGCTATAATGTGGCTGGCTACACGGTGGCAAAGATCCCTCTAGGACAAGTACATTTTACAGAATACGAATTATGGCGAAATTAATACGTTATTTGTTTTGTTTGGAGACTTTCCTAGTGGCACCGACTGTATAAATTGCTTAAAAGTGACGTCCCTACTTTTCTTTTTTATTTAGTGTAATTAATTATCTCTTATGGTATTCGGGCACTTCAGAAGCGTACCGTGCCATTAGGTCCAAGGGCGGCTGAATATGAGGGAGTGCAATGAAGTTTTCATTTATTTATTATATGGAAATCACGTACACTGCCGTTCAGTGAAGTTCGGTCATAAAATAAAAATCTATTATATCACACTGTATACAATTATTAATACATAAAATTAGAAAAATATTAAGCATACACTCTTTTCTAAGTGGTTAAAGCCATAAATTATTATGTAAAGTAGAAATATTGCGACAACCACAATAAAGTCCCTTTTATTATCATTCCAAGAATTTCCCGGAAGTACCGATCTTTTGAAACGGGTCGTTTGGGGATTATTAACGAACAATACATTTAGGAAATATACCGCGGTATCACTCTTGTTTATTTATCACAGGCGTAAAGATATAAATTTGCTTCGTTTTACTGTTGAACGTGTGTTGGTGTGCATCTGTCGTTTTTGTGCGACAGTTTTAAGAAAATTTACTTCAAAATGGCACGTGGCAAGCCTACCAGTGTAGAAAAACGTTCACGCATTATTACACTGTTTGAAGAAGGATATTCCGGGCGACAAATTGCTGAAAAAATAAATATGAGAAGTTCAACAGTAAATGACATCATAAAGCGACATCGGACAACTGGAACTATAGAAAATAGTGTTCGTCCTGGAGCATCTACGCAAACAACAAAAGCTGAAGATTTGATAATTGTATTATTAAGCAAACGCAATAGAAAATTAGCGCCACAAATAGCAGCCGAAGTCAATCGCGGCCATGAAGAATAAGTTTCGGCGAGTACGGTAAAACGTCAACTTCGACAAGCGGACCTTCATGGGCGCATTGTCATTCGAAAACCCTTATTACGTCGGGGCAACAGAGCAAAACGGCTACAGTGGGCCCGTTCTCATCTAGATTGGTCGTTAGATGATTGGAAACACGTGCTTTGGAGTCACAAGTCAAAGTTTGAGGTTTTTGGGCAAAATCGACGAGTTTATGTCCGAAGATCTAAAACCGAAAAGTGATCCCGAACTGCATTGTGCCTACAGTGAAGCAAGGGCGTAGTTCTGTGTTAATGTGGGGATGTTTCTCCTTTGCTGCGACAGGAGATTTATGCAGAGTGCAGGGTGTAATGAGGAAGGAAAATTATTTTGCAATACTCCAGAATCATGCAGTGCCATCAGGATCGCGTATAATAGGCCGTCACTATACATTCATGCATGACAACGACCCAAAACACACTGCGTTAGTGTGTAAGAACTATCTAAAGGAGCAAGAAGAACAGCACACCCTGAAAGTAATGACATGGCCCCCACAAAGCCCAGATTTGAACCCTATAGAGTTGTTGTGGGATGAACTGGACAGGAGGATCCGAAAAATATGCCCAACTTCACAAGAACATTTACGGAATATTCCGCAACATGAATGGATTAATATTCCACAATCCGTTTTAACAAAACTTATCGAAAGAATGCCTAGAATAGTTCGAGCGGTGATTAACAGCAAAGGAGGTTTTTTCGATGAAAAACAAATATAATGTTCAGTATGTTATATTATGCCAGATTAACTTTTTATTTATTTATTTTTGTCTTTTTTACCTGTACAGACAATAAAATTGCATTTTGTTTTTAGTTTCGTTTGTTTCTGTAACCTTTTCATGTTTTTTACCAACCGACCGAACTTCTCTGAACGGTAGTGTACATATGTAGATTTTTTCTTCCGTGATCTTAAAAGTAGCAATTTTTTTCGTTCATCAACCCTAAAAGCATCACATTAATCTATCATTGTTTTTAGCTTAAAAAGTGATATTGACGTTTTGTCCACATTTTTCCAGTTGTTATTCTTTTACAAAAAAAAAAAAAATAAAAAAAAAGATGTTAGTGATTTTGAAATTAATATCTTTATTCGATTAACGAAAAGAAACTTTCCAGTTTTCAAATTAATAATCACGAGAGAATCAAAGCTAACGTGCTGTTAACAAAATAAAGCATCAATCACAATCACACAAGCTGATCTTCCTTTCACACTAAATACCACTAACAAACGGTTATGTTTAATATAAGTCGTATTCTACCCTAGAATCTACTAAAGTAAGTCTACGCCTTGCTACTAAGTAACACTACTAACGAAAGTAATCTAAACACTACTTTGGCATATTTTCAATATTGTCAGTGTAAGTTTTGGTGTTAATTCTAAAGAACTACCAGCAGAATAAAATCTGAGTGTTATCACATTATGGTACGCCTTCTCGATCAATAAAGTACTATCAGTGTGTGTTTTCGTTCTAGAAATTTTCATCATCTGCGCAAAATTACATCAACAGGGGTGACAATTTGATTAAAGACTAAGATTCGTATAGATGGGTAACACAGAAGTGGAAAGAGATAGAGTGAATTACAAATGTGACACAGAAGGTTAGATAAGATAGATAAATGCGAAAGCACCAATGCTAATACATAACAAATACGAGGTGACTTGGTAAGGGTGACGTGAAAAGAAAAAATATTTAGAATCGTCATGCGCAATCTATAGAAAAGTTCGTCTTACCTTTGAAGTGGAAAAGGTCTTCTCATCAAAGACGGACTGAATAGTCTTTCGTAAACTCGAAGAATTTGCTTTTGCATTGCGAAATTGGGAAAAGCAAATAATTTGAATTTACGAAAGATAAACGTATTAAGACTAGTTAGAAAATTAAAAATAAATAAAAAAAAAAAACACCACAGGTGTATGATATGGGCTCTAGTTGTTAATAATAATTATAATAATAGGTTTATAGGAAGTGACGTGCTAATATTGAGCTTGTCATCACAACATTATGTTAAGTTACAGTTAAAATAAAGAAAAGGAAATTTTTAGTAGTAAATCGATGATGGTATTTATCCCTTTTAAAGGCAATTTCTTTTTTTAAACCAATAATTTACGCGATCAATTTAATTATTTAAATAACTTGCGGGAGATGGGAAAATACCATCGTCGATTTGCATACTGTAAAAGATCTTTGATCTTTTCGTTCAACGTGAAAAAAATACCTGAAAGACTGTTACAATGGCCCACAATAAGGAGTCAAAATTTTTTCTATCTTTGACATCGTCGTCGTTATTCGAACATTTACCTTGGCTGGTTTTGTCCTCGCAAAACTTGCAACCGAATAGGTTCATACCAAGGATACTAGAAAATTCCCAAAACGCATAAGTTTCACTTGCCGATGTTCCGGCTGCTTTCTTGGTGTTAGGATGATTGGTTTGGGGTTGTTTATTTTTTTTATGTACATAGACATTACGATCGTTTGACCGTGTCTTCCCTAGTGCATGTTGTTGTTTGAGTATTAAGATATATGTATATGACGCATCAATTATTTAGAAAAGTTCAGTACTCCCTATTGTAAAATATCAGTTTTGACTATTATTGCATAATAGTTGTGAACAGTTAAAACAATAATGTTTCAAAGGCAAGTCTACAAGAAATAAATTGTTCCTGGATATAGATATAAAAGAAAAGTACAGTCTTGTCTATTTGAAAATAATTTTAGAGGTGGTCCATGCAATTCCATTAACCGTACAAGAAATACTGAACTTTTACCTGATAATTGCTAGCTTGAATGAATCGAAAATGGATATTGGTATTTACATGAGATGTTATTTTTGAGTCGTCTGGTGTATTGGTGTACATACCAAATATTTACAATTTTTTTTATGCATTTTGTTTCGAATGTTGTATGTGCAGATCCAACTTTCTCGAACCTTTTTCCACAGAAAAGATTGTGTACTTGGGATCCGTTATTACTTTTATGAAATCTGCTCCACCATATAAATTTCTCTTTGTATAGCGAAGGTCTCATAAATATTTGGTAAGTACATATAATGTGTCCTCCTCGAAATGGAAGTCTAAGTCTTTTGTGCCGATCTATTTACATTGAAGGAAAGTGCAGTATAGCCCGACAAAAGTTAAAAGGCTGTCGGTCAGTTTCGTATAATATATGCAATAAAATATCTGCACGAAGAATCGTCGGCAAGAATCGATTTAGAAGTTAAACTAGTTTCGAACAAACAACATCCTCATTCCTCGTGCGATATTTTAGAAAAGAGATGAAGGTGTTTGGAGAGTATAGTGATGTAAAAGTGAGTAAGAATATAATGTATATAAACAAGTATATTTCTATAAAATAAACACACCAATATTTACAAAAAAAAAAAAAATAGGGTCCTTATGTACAGAGAGCATTAATATCCTAAAAGTCGCCCATGTTGTGTAAGTATAGTACGAAAAAAAGTATACTCGATAACTTTCATATCGGGGGAAAAAGGTATAATATGTACAAAAAATATATATATATATAATCAATTGCCACCCCTTCTCTTTTTCATTGAGTGAAAATAGGATTATTTTCTAATGTGCTTTGAAGTCAGTAAAAGGCTGTGTATATGTGGACAGAAGGAAAGTTACCTACGACATTTTTTGTGGCAGCCAAAGGAATTTTAATCGTCAACTACGTACAGATAATCATGAAAAGTACTCTGAAAATACGTTTGTTCATTACTATATTAGATTCTTAGTTAGTGTGGTAGTAAAGTAGTAAGTTATATTTGGTTTCTTGTTGAATGTTTGTTTGTCAGTGTTTCTGTACAAATAGTAGTGCAATAAATAAGTAAATTAAAAAAAATTGGCGCAGGAGTTTTATTTTTCGCCTGGTTAACCGTTTAAAGGTCTACATCAATATAGTTACGTGGCATTTTGTATACACTACCGTTCATATATTTGGGGACGACTAAGAAAAACTCCCAAAAATAAGCAAAATTGAAATATTGACAATTGATTGTGTTTTATATGAAAGAGTATACATTTCTATATGTATGCACATAATTTATTCTCTTCTATCCCATCAAATTTATAACGCATTTATATTCTACCGCAGCCTCAGGCAAAATTCCTCTTAATCCCTTTTATGGGGTTATAAACGTAAACTTCAAAATATTTTCGAATATTTCCACAAAGGAATAATGTGAGATTCGTAGAACACTTAGTACAACAAACAAAGCAGACATCGTCTTGTATTTAAAATAAAATCGATCTTGATAGTAGTTTAGTTTAAATTTAAGCATCGTAATAAACGGGTGGTGCTGAAATGGCAAAACGAAAAGAAATTTCCATCGAAACGCGTTCTGCTGTTATTACTTTACGTAATGAAAGATACTCAATGGCAGTTATTGTGAAAAAATTAAAAATATCGAAAAAATTGTGTATTTACAACATTAAAACGGGTGGCGGAAACGGGTTCTTTGGCTGATAAGAAACGTTATGGGCGCAAAAAGAAGACAACAGCTTCTGATTCTTATTTCAAAAAGAAACAGATTCCTAACGGCTCCAGAAATAACGCAGCAAGTCAATGTTTCACGATGAAATCCTATTTCGCATTCGACCGTGAAACGAAGATTAATTGCGGCAGGCTTAAAGGGACGAGTAGTTGCCAGAAAACCGCTTTTGGAAGTTCAAAATAAAAGAAAAAGATTGCAGTGGGCACAAGAACACAGACACTGGACATTCGAACAGTGGTGCAACGTGCTGTGGACAGATGAGTCCAATTGTGAAACATTTGGCTCCAAACAGAGGACGTTTGTTAGGCGATCGGGTGGTGAAAGAGTTAGGGAACAGTGAATGTTACCTACAGTGAAGCACGGTGGAGGTAACGTAATGGTTTGGGGCTATTTTGCGGGAACAGTTGTAGGTGATTTAATAAGAATACAGGGAATACTTCGTAAAGACGGCTATCTCAAAATATTACAAGAGAAAGTTGTGCCAAGTGGGGAACGATTACGAGGTCGAAACTTTACGTTTCAAGAGGATAGCGATTCTAAGCATTCTTCTCGTATATGCGGAAACTATCTAGCATCTCCGGAAGAAGAAGATCGTTTAAAAAGAATGATTTGGCCACCTAAGTTTCCTCACCTGTCGCCTATCGAATTAATATGGGATGAACTGGACAGAAGGATTCGCCAAAAAGGGGTGACTAGTTCACAAGATTTATAGAGAAAGCTCCAGCAAGCATGGACCGAGATCCCAGCAACATTTTTGAAATCTTTAATTCTAAGAATGCCACGAATATGTACCGCAGTAATTAAGTCAAAGGGTGGACATATTGACGAAAAATCCGTATAGACCTAATTATAATTAGTACAACATTTCTTCTTGGAATATTTTTAATTTTCTATAGTGTACTCAATGTACAGAAGTAAATTAAATTACAAATAACTTTTTGTTTTTATTCGAATTAAAAAAAAACTATTTTTTAATCGTCCCCAAATATATGAACGGTAGTGTATGTATGACATTCCTGCCACTGGCTACCAGCGCTCGCAAAGCTGCAAACGGCGAAATGCGTCCACGGAAGGCGGTTCTGGTAGTTTCGTATTAATTATTCATTTAATTGTTTCAATTAAATTTGGAATGTAATAGCAAGTTAAGAAAATAATAAACAAATATAACAATCTATTTAGATTGTTATATTTGTTTCATTTTTAGAACACGTAGAGATACTTAGATACTTGATCAATTTTACAAGGAAGTGTGTCCATCAATATGGCGTTCTGAATCAAGGTAAAAAATAAATGGACGTACGACGTGCGTAGTATCAATACTTATTTATTGCACGGTCCCCCGTCATTATTTTTGAGAAAATAAGTACATAGGGTGTCTCGCCATGAAATTATGAATTGGCAAAATCTGAACATTTTCTGCTTTACCAACAGCAGCAGCACTTAACACAACGAACAAGTGTGTATGTAATTCTTTCGATAGAATAAGTGTATGCACATTTTCTTTCTTTCACCGAAAGCTTATGTACAGCGGCATATTATGACAGATAAATAGTAGGATAATTTCGCAAAACGAACTTACCTGAATATGAATATGAATAGTATTAGCAGCGAAAAGAATACCGCAACATTGTCCATGGTTCGCAGCATGACGAATAGTTGCCGCCTTAGATTCGGCATGAATCTGACGAGCTTGAGTATCCTTAGTAAGCGGAAGGTTCTCAGAACCGAAAGACCTGAGTCTGTGTGTTCGTTGCCCATGAATTTTTGAAATAATTCTATCGCACTGGAATCAAATAAACAAGTAAGGGAAGTAGGCGTAATTTAAAATAGAGAGAAAGGAAAATTTTACCTCAATATGACAACTACTCCATCGAATACGTTGAATCCATTCGCTATATATCGAAATGGCCCCTCGGCGATAACTTTCAAGACCATTTCGACGGCGAATATTGCCGAAAACACGATGTTGCTGATCTCCACGGTTGCTGTTAAGGTTTCTGGCTGATCGTGATATTCAATACCCATCGAAAGCGTATTGATTAAGATAGCCAATAAGATGCCTTGCTGGAAATACTTATGCTCCACGAGCTTCCGTATATATTTTCGAATGATATGTCCCGTTCTGTATATCGCCTTGATCATCAAGCAAGTCCATACGTACAGTTTTGAGCGTTTGACGTTTTTATATTCGTTGTCGCAGTGCCACATATCCTGGCAGCAAGTGAAATCGTCATCGGGCAGCTGCTGGACGTAGATGTCTTCGCCGTTTTTTGGCCGATTACCGATACCTTTGGATAGAGAGTCGAAAAACGTATCTAACGCTATTTGTCCTGTTGGCAAAGCCGCGTTGATCGCTCCTAATGCTAACAATTCTTGGCATGTCATCGCTTCGCCGTTGATGAGATCCGAATAGTCTTGAGTGGATTGTTGTGGTGGTGGGGACAGTTGTTGCTGACTTGGGTTGGAGATCTGCCAGATATTGCCATCACCTGCAAGGAAATAATGAGTAATTTTCGAAGTAAAAAAAACGCCCGGTATTTAGAAACAGCAACCTATTAGACCTGAAATAATGCTTTTATGTAGATAAGTTATGGCTATTTTTAAAACAAGACTTTGTAACAGGACACCCATTGGAAACATTGTTTTAATTAATATTTATTTTCTTGAATGTACTTATTTTAAAAGTATATTATTTTCTAGTCCACACCTGTATGTTGACTGCATATTTTCTTAATATTTTACATGTTTTAACATCATCAAGGCCAGAGAGCTTTTTCGTACTTCTCATGGTCTTCATGGTTTGAATTTTCTCGTACATTCTCCATTTGATTGAATTTTATTGCTCTTAATATTTCTACGGCTTTATCAAACATTTATTCATTATTCAGGATTAAATATTAAATCTGTTCTTTTTATAAATGACACGATAGAAAATTGCCTTTCCATGTTCACAAATACAATCCCCCAGGCCAATCCGAGTATACTTTATCCCTGCAAAGCGAAATTCGAAATCGGTCCATTGTGATAGACGCAAATACAAAAATTAAAACCGTTCCGTTACCGCCCTTTCCGAAGTAGGGATCAATAACATCCGACCAAGCATCGTACACCGCGAACGCTGATGCTATCGTAGATAATACCGAATCAGTCGATACCCGTATTTGCGTTAAAGATAATACCGCAAATGACTATTATGTACGAGGCCGTTTTTCCTAATCCGGGAAAAAAGGCAAAATGTTCCAGACTCTTTTAAACGAGAACTTTTAATCCGGTCTTAAAAAGTACGTTCGCTACTTTTCAGCGTTGCTGACGACTTTATTCGCGGATGAAATTCTCATATATGTAGACGATGTTATTTACTCAAAATTCTGATGTATGCAAAGGATGCTGCGGTGTTTGTTTTCGACGGAACTTTCCTACCTGTTTGCGTCATCTTTTCGCTTGAGCAGACGTTTTTCTTGTCCAAAGTTTCTATGCTGGGTATTAGGAGGTTGGGTGAGGTGGCGCTGGTGGGTGAAGCTTCGCCATGTAATAAGACTACGTCGCTGAACATCACGGAAGGTCGGCGGCCCTAATGGCAACAGAAATCAAAATGTAATAAGTATAATGAAAGAAGTTATACGAGCTGATTTTCGATCCACACCATGGTGGAATTTCAATTATTGGAAATAGAGGGTAGGTTTAAATTTGGCAAAGTTGCTAACAAATGATGTTCCGGATTTTAAAAAAAAAACTAAAAAAGCTTGTTTTTTTCTTTTACATCTAGAATATAATTAATATTCAACATTTTTAAATGCGTGGTTTAAGGCAAATAACATAGGGTCAAGCTCAAACTACATTTACACGGTTGAATTTTTCAATATTAATCTTCTATTGCTTGTTGACGTGTTATAGAAACCATAACTAGAAAATTTTCTTGATTTTTCTATTTCATGCTTCAGTGTTAACACAAAACAAAGCAATACTTACACAATACTGCCTTACTAATAAACAAAACGATCATAACGATAAAGAAAGTTTGGATCGTAAGCAATAATTTTTTATTGCTTCCATAAACATAAATGGAATCAATTTCGTTACAAGTTTACTACACACAAAAATTGTTGCAAATAATCTCGGATGTTATGCAGCTATAGATGCTTACGTCATTGTTATTGGTTTGGATGTCTTGGTTGGAGTTCGAAGGAACTTTAAGGAGTCCCGGTTTCCCGCCTCCGATCTCCCTGTCGTCTAGTTTTTGTTCTTTCGCGGCGATGTCGCTGACCGATATGGAACTGGTTCTCGAGCACGTCTGGGTGTTCTGGACTATTTGCGGTTGTTGTTGTTGTTGTTGCTGTGACGATTGTTGTGACGATTGTTGCTGCAATATATTGGTTAAATAAATACGATAATATATCATTTTATATAATTTACAATTTTGCAATTGATGCATCTTTTCATTTTTTTTTTCTAACAACAAATGTTTATTGTGAAAGACCTTGATTCAACAATAAAAACAAAAACAAAAACTAACTGCTATTACAGCATACAACATTTTGCGCTCGATTGCTTATAACATAATTTTTCCCTACATTTTTTGGATTTCTCTTGACATTTGACCTGAATCTCCAATGTTTCATGATTTTCCCCGACCCACAACCAATTTCCCTGACTTTCCTTGATATTTTCTTACATTCCAGGGTTGTAGCAATCCTGTTACTCTAACTTCCTAGCTATCTATTGAATGAAATTGGGAAGGAAATTACAAGAAATTGGACGAATGACGTATGTGGCCCTCTATTAAGATACATTCATCAAATTATTGGAAAATTCTCGCGACGGATCTTCCCTGTTAGAACATTAATTACATCGTCCGTCATATTGCCCATAAATGTAGCACACGGTTCTCTGCTTTTTCGATTACAGCAATACACAAGGCAAGTTATTCGGGCGGGCTGATATCGCTAAAATCGAGTTAATTCGGAAGACCCGGCGCGTCTAACGACCTTTGCGTATTTTAAAACTGTATAGTACATACTCCCCCTTCTTTCACGATAAAAAAAGAGATCGGCGTTCGCATAAAAAATTCATATTGAATCCGCTCGGCGAATCGGAAACGCTAAACGGTGCTTCTTCCTAATGGGTCTATATACGCGTGGATACGATGAACCTGTCGCTGGATCCCTTGGATCATCCGCGCTCATCCCACCGCCGAATCGTTTAATGGGTCGCTTAATGAGTTTGCAAATGGTACGCGAGGTTGGCGTTTGCACACACGGGACGCGGTCTCGACGACATCGAAACGGGCTGCACACCAGATAACTAGGTTTATTGTCCATCAATGGCGGGAGTTTCGGTTCCGCAAACGATCGAACGTTAATTGTAATGTATGGGTCCCTATGGTACGGGGCACTTTTATCGGCCGCGCAGCTTAAAAGTTAATAACTTGACGTGTGCGGAAATTTATGAGGTTCGAAGGTCCTTTTTCTCCCGAACTGGGAAGATAAAGTAAACTCTAAACGTGCGGATTAAGTAGCCATTAGTATACCCGTTGCAGATAAAATTGGGCAGTATATTTGTTCCGTAAAAGCAGCAATATATAAAAAATTTACATTTACATCAATGCAAAATTTTTATATTCGAATTGCTAATCGGTCTCTCAGCCGTTTGAGAAACTGAGCGAATTGACCGATACAATCTGTGAAGTATTTAAAATAAATGCAGGTGTGAAATAAGGAAATTCAATTTCCCCAACACTCTTTAACTTAGTTGTAGAAAATATGTTGAGATGAGAAAAAATTGGAAACTGAAATATCATAACAGATGATGATTTGGCGATAGTAGCAAAGAGAAACGGGTAAAAACAATAGAAAGATCTAGACGTAGAAGTAAAGAAAAGCAATTTAGAGATAAGGAAGAGAAAATAGTTGAGTGTAGGCTTTTACGACCGTAATCCATAGTAGAAATGTCTTTCGGGTGATGTCGCGTAGTTAATATTTTACTTGACGTTTCGCTGATCATGTTGTCAGCTTCTTCAGAAGATTTCTAAGACAACAACAACACCAGTCTTTAGAAATCTTCTGAAGAAGCTGACAGCATGGTCAGCGAAACGTCAAGTAAAATATTAACTACGCGACATCACCCGAAAGACATGTCTACTAAGAAAGAGAAAACTAAATATATGATAGTGAACGTAGTTCTTTTGGATTTGAATTAAATGCCTAGTGCCAGAATTAATCAATCTAGACATTCATTGATATTATTCCTAATTATCCAATTTTGCCAAATCACTTACCACGTGCCTTAATCTCGGACAACACGGATGATGTTTTTTATTGTAATTAAGTCTTATAGTCTCCCCCGCCATGATCTTCTGTTCGCGCCTCTGCTCCCTCCTATACTTGAATAACCTAATCTTCTTCATGAGTCTTCTCTTGTTCCGCCTCCACAGGTGCGCTATATATTTGACGATTTCGGCGTAGCAGCTTGTGGGCTCGCTGTTGTTCGTCGATGAGGCCAAAGTGCTACTGCTCTGGAATCGGGCACGTTCCAATCGCATGCGTTCCATTTCGCGCTTCTTCGTTTCGGAAAATTGCGTTGCGATGACAACTAAGCAAAGGTTGATCATAAAAAACGAACCGATCTGAAAATGTAGACCAAATTTTTTTGCTTAGCTTTCAAAGTCTTTCGTTTTAGAGGTAATAGCTTACCACAATTAATAACACAAAGTATATCCAATCCCAAAAACTGTGGGCGTCTTGGACGTAATACATAATATCTGTCCATCCTTCTAAAGATATTACCTGAAAGAATTTATGAGAAGTTGAAATTTTTTACAAACTAAATGAAGCTATTCTTTCTATTAAAAAATGATACTTTTGTTAAGTTTGGTTGCGAAAAGGAACCTCCAAGTCTTGAGGAAAATCGGGCAAATCACTAGCGAAACGTATAATTTCTGGTGGGGAGGCGAAGAATAGTAATTTAAATATTAAATATAAGTTAAGCTTAGCCATAAAGCCTCCCCTACACTTCACCACCGATGTCAATATTTGCCCCATTTACTTTGGTTAAATATTACATAAGGTTTCGGCAACGAATGGAAGACTTACCAGAAAGATGGCGACCCAGGCTAGACCGATGTTATCAAAAGAAATGGTCCCCTGGAAAGGATTCTCACCGCCCTCTTTACATAACGTGTAGTACTGATTCCAGTTGACGCAACCGTGAACCTTATCCGGGGACTGGGCCTGTTCGTAAGTCAAGTTGCAAGTTTTATTCTCGATTTTGTACACCGGCAGATCCGTGCAATAATGCATGCCGGAATGATCCTTCTTACTACATATGTATTCGGTTTCCTGCGTCGTCTGGTAATACGGCGAGAACTCTCTGGAAAATTAAGAGAAAGAACGCGGATTTAGAGCGGCATGTTGCCAAAACGTAACGGTAACTCTTCCTTACACATATAGAATAGTGTTTGCCGCCGATATTTACAAAGATACGGGGAGTTTGTATGTGTATCAATTTTGGTATGGCTCTACGGAGGTATTACGTGTGATATACGTGGAGGTGTACTTTGTATGGTACGTAAGGAAGCCTTATTTTCATGGTTATTTTTTCGTATCGCGAAGTTTCCCCTTTTTCCGAGCGGGATGAAAGAGAAAATTGAGTTCCGCTCGATTTATAGTAGATTTTATTTGTAAATATAAACATCTGTCGCGGGAGTATTCGTATTTTATAGCGTGTAAAGAAGGATTTGAGCAAATAAACTCGTCAAACTGGAATGAGCACATATTTATCCTTTTACGTATGGATATGGATAATTCCGTTTCTTACTAACCTAGAGGTTGGCGTACTTTTTAGCATGTTAGGTATTCACATAAATTAGAAAAATTTGAGATATACAGTCCTAAGAGATTGGTAAAATTAGCAAAAAGTTGTAGTATTTTTGCAGCTCGCCAAGATGAAAATGAACGTCTGAAAAATACGCCATTTAAGTAAATTACGTATTGTTTTTTGTGCTTAACCATTTCGTAATATATTTTTTTCCATCCAGGGAACCAAATATAAAAAAATACATTTCCAATTTTTCTTACATCGCTTTTCTCCTATCCTCTTTTTGTCTATTCACCGAAAAAATAAGGCTTACTTTCTGGTATTCGTACGTGCGAAGAAATTGTCAATTCGTTCCTCTATTTAATAATTTTGTAAGTAGCGTATCTTTATGATATTTTAGTTAAGATTATCGTTTCCATAAACATTTGCACGTCTACGGAAAGTACATAGATAAAGTTCACTAACGACGCGATATAACCACGAAAAAATACGACGAACGTGAAAGATCGCTGCGGTTAAATTTATCGACTTTTGGATTTATTCTCTTCGATTACTATAAATAGACCAGCGGCGGATCTCGTATGCATCGAATTCGCGTCTCCGTGCCGCAAAGAAATGCTCGCTGCCTTGTGCTACTGTTCGTCGTATCGTGAATAATAACGACGGGAAATTCGGTATAACGATGACTGACAGAAAATTCGGTTTCGATGCCAGAAAGTAAAAACGGTAAATCATTCGCGAAAAATGACGTTGGCGTCTATTCGACCGGCGGGAGGTGAATTGTTTTAACAATGTATGTTTCTGTCGGTTAATTATTGGTGAACATTTGAAAGGAACATGATGAAATGCGATTATTACATAGGATCTTCCACGGAATATTTATCATATCTAATAAATAACCGGATTTATTATTTCGTTATGTTTTTTGTTAACTTTCTCAAACTACCTTATCACCCTCCTTTTGTTTCTATTTGTTCCTTCGTTTTTATATTATTTCATATTTGAAATTTTGTTAAATGCTTGAATGTCAATGAAATCGTCTATAGGGATCAAGTATTGTCGGTGTGTTTGTTTAATCCTTTCGTCTGTTGTTTTAAATATTGAGCAGAATAGAGAGCATTTTCTACAGATTATTAGATTAAAGATATCACAGAGTTTCTCACACTTTATTCTCAGACTTGCAAAATACCCCAACAACCTCCTCCAATATCCGACATAATAGTTCTGCGTCCTCCTCAAAAAGAATAAGAGATCGATTCAAATCTGAAGGCATTTTAATGCCGATTGAAATGCGCCCTTGTGTTCGGCGTTCAGAATTCAATATATTCAATTATTGCCAGCACTTGGTCTATTATTGTCGGTCGGTGAATTTGTTCGAGAGGTGGTGTCCCATAAGTATAATAGATGGCGTTTCATTGTGAGCGAATGGGCCGAGGCGGCATTTCGAGCACGATTGTTTCAGAGATCCTCTCCCGCTCCGCCAGCAATAGCGTTTAATTTACCGAGCGATTTGTTTTTGTTTCCGTCTACCCCAGTAGCACAGTATGGTACGTCGGAATGCAATCCGGGCGATTTGGTCCGTCGGATGGTTCCTCATCGCTTCGACGAAGCGGTAGGGATGGTCTACCTACATAAGCTGAAGCACAATGGAAATTAAATGGAATTATTTAGGTATGGGGCAAGAGTCTAAGAGTCAGTGTAATATACATACTTCTTCAATTCTTTTTCAATGTTTCTTTTGTGGGAGTGAAAGGGGATGAATTGTGGCGTTCTTATCATATTTCTCACGTCGATCAAATACCTCATTATCGCCTTGGAGAACTATACTGGGCCAGTCTTCACCATCTTAACGGATTATGAAGACGTTCGATGCAATGCTCTTGAGACCTTACCCGATTTATTATTTATTATTAATTATTATTAATTATTTATTTATCGTCAACTATGCAATTCTGGCCATAATTAGAATTTTAATCTTTTTCCGGTTAGTGCCTGTTAGATAAAAATAAAAAAAGGTCTAATTCGTAAAATATTCTATCGTTGCCACCGATAAACGATGCAGTGCAGTGAGGGTAGTTGGGATCAATAATGTATTGTTACCGTTTTGTTTTACATGAATACGTTTTTACACTTCGTGCTTCAGAAAAAAGAAAAAAAAATAGATCATCTCCATATTATACGGCTATTCGGGTCAAAACATTTATAACACAAACAACAAAAGAAAAAAAACTGGCGGAATTTAAAAAAATTGCTATAAAACGATGTTCGTAATAGATAGAAACTTGCGTTCGCTGATCATTAGAAAGAGATTTGATTACAACCGTTATTCCGCGAAATCCTCTAATCGAACACAGTATTCTTGTAAAGATTTCGTTGCGAGTATAAATAAATAATTTTTCTTGGAAAACGAAGAAAAAAGTATCGAAAGACGAAACTTAATAACTTTCACGCTTTCTAGAATATCTAGAATATTGATTTCAAACAGTAAATCTTGTCGTTATTTAAAATTATTAGTACTTCTAGTTTATTTTGGCAGATTATTCCGTAGGATTACCATTTCAAAGTCACTTATGATTGTTTATATATTCGAAGATAAAACAAAGTAGCTATTCCGAACTTTTCTGATGTTTTAGTATTACTTAAGAGATTAATACAAAGTCACTTCTGCTACATCTGCCTTTTTATTCAAGTCTAAAGTTTTAGTCGTGGCACAAATTTTTTAGATAGCGCAAACGCTAGTTTATTTTGAGAAGTGCTAATATTGGAATAAAACCGCTCCTAGGGGAGCTCTTCAATTTCACTTCGTATGGTGTATTACTCCACTTTATCGTTCCTTGTTTTTTTTTTTTTCTTATAAATCGCTGACTTTTTATCCTGTCGATAACCTCTCTCTATTATTCTTTATTTTATTTAAGTTCTTTATTCCCAATTCACTCACTTTATTCAAATTCACTTGGTCTACTCTTGCTGCATTTGATCTACCTCTTGGTACATCTTCCGATGATTTTCAGTCCTTTATTCTCTTGTTTATCTCTTATTCTCAATTCTTTTCTATATAACTTAACCACCTAAACCATCGTGTTCTTATGCTTTGGACTATGTCTTCTATTAGGCATTTCTATTCGTGGTTCCATGGTATTCTCTATTTCTCATCGTTCATTTTTTGAAGTGAAACGCAGGATTTCAATAGTAAGCGTTACGATTGGTCTAATTCGTCCGCGATAGTTCCTGTATTGTAGAGTTTCGTGCTTGATTTATTCTTGAATTTGGCAATTTTTTTCATTTACTTCTCTCAAATATCAATCCTGCAGTTATTCAAATATATGGGTTGAATACAACGCATGTAAACACGGTGGATCTTCAATAACAGATAAATATTTTAATTTTTCTCATATATAGACACTGCACTTGTGTAGATTGTAGAAATGGGTGCATCGTCAAAGAAGGTAAACGTAAAGGAACCATAAATACGACCACTAACCTCTACAGGAATAGCCAAATTAAAGAAAAGCGTCGCGGACGGTTTCTTTTGAAGACAAAACGTTAACGTCGCGACGTACCGAAATCTTATGAATTTTAATATTTATGTAAGTGCATACCGCAGCTAAAGGTGGTTCTGGCTTCGAGAGATATGAAAGGATTGTGTAAGCAGTTTGAATATTACGTATTTTGCGGCGGTTAGAAGAAAAATGGAAAGAAGATGGGACTACATTGTAGTAGTGGGTATATCTACAACTTTCGAACTTGAAAAGTATTATATGGATATCTACACGTGTACAGTTAACAAAAAAAAAGTTTCCATTTTCAGTTTCATTTTTTTTTCTTTGGCGAAAAATCATGTAATTCTAAACAAAAACTCTTTCGGACGGTTTTGGGGGAAACATCTGAAAAACCTGTAGCACTCGCTAAAGAAACCCGACATTTGCTAATTATCTATTGAATTAACGGCAGTACAATAGTCTCAAAAATTTTGCACATTTCTCGTTTCACAACATCTATTTACACACGATTTCAAAAAAGCTTTAAGATCGCGCGGAACATAAAATTCTCGCTTGGTGGCTTGTAATTCTTTTATTTAATCAGCGCCGACACGACGACAGAAATAAGGTTTCGCCGTTTACGTCTCGAGTCAAATTAATGTGTAGACAGCGCCGACATCTGTGCGACAATATATGTGCGACCCCTTCGTTTGCTTCCACCCGTTTCCTTCCCGTTTTACCGCCTCAACCAATGGTGCGACCGTATCAAACACGGGCCCGCATCGCATTAGTGCTTTCGGTGCCGGAGGCTAACATGTAACCGCCGTGGTAGATTGAATCAAAACCTTAATGGTGATGAATGCTCCATATTACCGGAGGCACTCGTGGCTGTTTAAAAGGCGTACCAAGAAGTACGAAAGGCGAGCAGGTCGCCGAGACAAATATGTAGCTATTTTACAACGTATTGCACTTCTACCGTGCTATTATAGAGGGCGCTGGACGATAAGAGGGAACATTTATTGTTGGGTTGGTTTAACATGTTGACGACTTACTAGATAGTCCTTAATTAAAGGAAGTAGAATCTAGAGCTGGGGTTTCTAACGGGGTCGGTATCGAGCTCTTGGAGATTGATGAAACTTTCAAGAGGGTCAATGATGATCGAGGAGTCGATAATGCCAATAACGGTTCGAAATTTTATGAAACCCACTAAGAACCACTTCACTCTGATACGAACGCACAGTTTGAAACTCTGTCACAGTCAGGATCCTCGTCTTTTACGAAGCTATTAATATAAAAGAATTTAAATTGCTGATTCTAATTTAGTTTAAAATAGATATAAAATTGCCACAGAAAAGAAGTCGAATTCAAAAAGTCGAGAATTTTATCAGAAATACGCGAAAGTATTTAAAAAATTCGCAAAATTTATGTAAGTACCGGTTTATTACATTAACATTGACATTAAACAGTTGGAAGAATGAGTAACTGGGCGATGAAACATTTTAAAATTGTAGTTTATACGCTGACCACAAATAACCTATGAGTATACTTGGGTTCGCTGAGACGCACATATGTATATATACTAGAAATGGTGTAAATTTGAAATTCTTTGAAATATCTGCGGCATTCTTTAACATCTTCAACGTAGGGTGATGTTACATTTACGCACGTCTAAGTTTATTTTTGAACGTAATAGATACCAAGAACTATTAATGGTGTCAGTGTTTCCCCTATTTTATTTTTCTATTTGTTTCTATCCCTCGCAAAAATTTAGGTATCTGTCCACCAAAACTCCTTTTTTCTTCAGATATCTACGAATCTCACCATTTCATTTCATGCGTGGTTTACCCTTTCTGTTCTTTTTAGTTTTCGCAATTTTCCACACACTCTTATGCGTTTTTTTGTCGTATTAGGCATTCTGCGTATGTGGCCAAACCATCTCAGTGGATTTTCGCTTATTCTTTTAGACTGTTAGACATCGACCTTTTCTGTGTACTAGGCTCAACGCCTCATTCGGAGAACAGAGATCTTCATCGAATGACGAGGCAATCACATTCGTAAACGCCTATTTCGCGAACAAGATGCCAGTTACTATTTGGACGGATTAAAGAAATGGGAGCCAAGAAGACTGTTGAGAATTTGACTCTATTTGCTTAAATCTTCTCAGACAATGGTAGTATTAGTTTGTGCATATTACACATTGCAAATTAAAACGAGAACATTGGTTCCCATTAAACACTTAATAAAAGGCACAATTTGTTTAAATTAATTTCTACACGCATCCTTGGAATTGGAGGCGTAAAAACTCCTAAAACCGCCTAAATTTGCATCAATAATAATGTTGCCACAAACATTAAAATTATAAAACAGAGGTTATTCGAAATATACACAACGTATATACAAAATGGTAATGGAACAAAATAATTCCCTCCGTTCCTTTGAAATGTCGTTTTGGGAAAATATCCATCGCCGTGGATTACGACTACTTCGGTGAGGGACGAGTACAAAGGAGGAGGACCGTGCCGTAATTTGCGCGCTCGAGACTGAAATCTAATACTTTGGAAGGACGCTTGGATAAGGGTGTATACAATAAGATAAAGAATGAAGATTATGACGTCGAAATAACGGCACTCTAGCGTTATTCTAAAAGTCCAATTTTCGTAGCCAGCCACCGTGCGTAATTCAATCGTTGTTTAACAAATTAAACAACGGCATCTCCGTCGACTGCGACCAAGGAGCCTTTATTCAGTTTTGGGCGATATACAATAAACAAGACGGTTTCTTTTTTTTTGGAGGACAGTCGCGAATATTAGAATTATCTTTTAGACGCTGTTCTAAATTGTCTTTTGGTTTTTACCTGGATGTATACGGTAAATTTAATAATCAGTGAAAATCATATACAGGTTGACTCGGTTGCCATAATAATGGTTCGGAGTTTTGCAAATAAAATTAAAAAATTATATAGCGAATTATTAAAATGAGAAAATATTTGATAAAAACTCGGCTAACATCTAAGTCTTGTTACTGATATTCTGGATCACTTTGTGTCAAAAAAGTCAGTTTACATTCTATTATGAAATATTGATAATCTAGATAATTGATTTTGTAACACAGCAGTAGGAAATGTGATAAGGTAACAGAGTTCTGCCGGATTTTAATGGTCACCGCAATGACTTTGCTGCAAGAATGTATTTGGTAGGTGTGATGTGCTATCAAAATAGTAAAAGATTTCTTAATGTTACCACCCCCTTGATACGTACCACTTAATCCTAGTCAAATTTTTCGCACGTACGTACCTTTCAACTTAAATTTCTTGATATGGAAGTGTTTCGAGTATTCATTTTAAACGTGTTGGGTATGTGTAATGTATCGTATGGTTTGGTATGTATTTGCTAAAATAAATGTTAAACATTGAATAGAACGAGAAAATAAATATTAGAGAACATACGCAGCAGCTAAAGATTGTATAATATCCTGTAATAAAACGATATTTTATAGCGGATAGGACTAATTTCTTGTGCAGTTGAACTCAACCCAAGCAAATGTTGTAAATACGATCCAAATTGCAATAGAATTAAGGCGATTTCACGGAATTGCAATAGACTAGAAGGATCATGTTTGTTCTGTGTACTTCAAGGAATACGTTAGTGATTATTGGAATTGGTAAGTTGAATATCTCTTTATCTTAATAAGTATAGGTCATGTAGATTTAAGAAGAGACACAGTTTATAGATAAAGTTAGGCCGCTTTTCTTAGAAGAAATGGTCACATCACGAAGAAAATAATGTTCATGTGTTAATTAATTTATTGGCGCAACTTTACTTGAAATAACAAACACGTTTGGCCTCTGTAGATAGGAATGCTTTAACTCCAATACCTGCTTCAGCTTATTATTAAATTTACATTTGCCACATTGCTAGGTTGAGGTACATAAATATAATAATCTTGCAAGTATTGAATTTTGAAAAGAGGCCTGTACTCGTTTAGCATATATTTAAGAGGCTGATATTTACTTTGTTAGATGTATAAAAAGGCTTAATTTTGTGAAAAAAAAGTGAAAATTACGAAAAATATGTAATATTTTTCAAATTCAATGAAATATGAAATTCAGGGCCAATTAAATTAATTAATGATTAAATAAATTTCATTGAAATAATCAAATTTGCAAGCCTAATTTTACTTATTACGTCTTCACTGGTAATTACGCTTTCTAATAATAATAAAAAAAAATAACCCCTCAGCGCAATTATAAATTCATTTCGAGAAAACAAGCGAAATCCAATTTCTCCTCCTCATTTCAATAATTAATTCAATTTTTTTTCTTTTGCCGAAAAATCCGGTTCTAATCTATTCCGCTTCGTTTTTCTAACTAATTCAAATTACCACCAACAAAGGAGGATGGGAAAATGAGGAAAAACGAACGATGTCGACAACAATCTCGACAACGAGCGAAATCTAATAAGGTAATTTCTTTCGGTCGCGTCTAAGGAAACTCGGCGAAGGAAAAGCCTCCGGGCTGTCAGAAACTTTATTAATTCGATTCGTTAACAGGTAAAATTACAAGGAAAGTTGGGGTAGGGTAAAGCAAGGAGAAGGAAGCGATACCCGGAAAAACGTCTATTTCTAACCCGAGCGCGTGCGATTCTCGCTTATCGGTAAGTTGTACGATACGTGCAGCAACAAGTGACGCGATAGTCCTATTCGCTATTTCTTCAGAGCGGAGTAGTAATGAGTTTCGGAGAGGCACAGGCCGAGCACAAGTTCAATACGTTTTATCATGCAGACGACATCCATTCATTCTCGCTAATGTTCAATATATTTAATGTAGTAGGTAGTACTACAGAAATTATATTCCACTATCCTTATTATGGGTATAGCGCTGATGGTTAGCAGTGGAAATGGTTTAATTTAAGCGTTCGTAATATATATATATATAATACTAACGGATACTGTTGTACTGTAGTATGATGCTAGATAATTGCGGCGCCTCCACCAGAATGGCCAATTTGATGTTAGACCATTAAATGGCGCTATTAATATTTGGCATTATTTTCGTAAAGTCTGACATTCCTTATTGTTGAAGCCGCGACAGCACGGAAATCGTGCGAACAACGTAGTAACAAGTAAAGATATATTCGTAGGAGCCAGAAACTAAACAATTATCAACTGTTTAAGTGCTCTTAAATGAACCAAATCCAACTAAAATTATTTGTTTACAAAGTACCTCGAACAAAATGATTGCTCGATTCTTTCGTTGTACTTGACATGTTTTTCGAAGAGGGAAGAATGGTTAATGCTGCAAGGTATAAAACAATTTGTTTGCCGAAAGTCGAACAATATTTGAAGGAGAAAAACATCGAATTTTCACATTGCCCGTATTTACTTGATTTATCGCCCAACAACTTTTTTTTTGTTTTTAACCGTTAAGCAACAGGCAATTTTTATCATCTCAAGAAGCTGCTGAAGCCTTCAAAACCATGTGGAAAAAATGATTCGAGAATTGGTTCGAACGCTTGCAAAAATGAATAAATCTTAATGGTTAATTTTAAAACAATATCTTTTTCTTTAATTGTTTCTATTAAAACATAAAAGGTTTTACTGAAAACTTATTGTTTGTGTTTTTCTTAACTCGGTAAGCAACATATCTTTTAGCGAAACACTCACATCTTTGTTTGTGTGGCTTAATCCTATTTTTTTTGTTTTGCTCTGTAACTTTCGAAAACAAAATATCAATTTAGGATTTAGCATATTCGCATCGCTATTGTAATTGGTAACGTCAAAGGTTGTCCATCAAAATGCCATATAGTGGAGGCGCTAGCGCGTTCAATTCGTGGATGTATTAAACCATTTTGCTGTTTTAAGCACGAGGATTCTGCAATTGGATATAATACAGAGTGAACACATAAACCTGTCAAAATTCTCAGATGATGGGAGATAGATGAGTCGAGCCGAATTCGCGTAGGGGTGAACAATCTCTGCTGGCGTTACATCCGAGCTAACACGAATTGCGGTTTCGGCGGGCTCGGCTTTGTGTGCGCGACTTTAGACCTCTCACAAATGAAGAGCGCTTGTAATTAGTTGAAACGGGTAAAATTTTCTAGGAGCGACGCGTATTGCGTACTATTTATTGAGCCTGTTTTGGAGGAGTCGTGTTAATTAGCGTCGTCTATTTAGTAAATGGTTGTTGGGCGACAAAAAATTAAATTATTCAATTATTTGCAATAGTTATTATATCAGGTATAAAACGCCTTTGTAAGCCAGAGATTTGTTTGAAAATAACACAATGGACCAAATAGATTATGTGTTCATTACATCGCCAACCAAAATGAAAAAAAAAACTGCTTGTTTGTGTTCCTTTTGATTACTTTTATATTTAAGAAGAAAGCATTGTTGGAAATTGGAAAAATTGGGGAATTGACATTTTACAAAAATTAAATTTCGTAATTTTCTACGGAAAATCTTATTTCACGTTATATTTAAACCAGCAAGTACAAATTAACTAACCCATTTTATAAAAATTAAATTAAAATTTAATTTGTACGTAAATTTTACTGTTCAGCACCGGCGCATCCACCAAATCAGTATTGAGCATTTCAGATGTTTCTACCGCTATTGTAGGCTACATTACATGCAGTAAAGAGTAACGTTTTCTTCGATTTTCACAGCTTTAAAAGAAGAATTTTACCATACTCTACTGAATACAAGAAATCATTTGACAAGTTTATGTATGGTCAAAATAGCTTGAAAATTATCGAGCTGAATCTAAAAGAAATTTATTTTTATTTTGTATTATTTAATCGATTTTTCACACTATGTTCAAAGATGCAGTTAAGTTACAAAAAATAACACCCTTTTTAAGTAGAACACACTGCAAATATTTACATATTTTAGCAATAAATTATTTTTATTCCATTAAAGAAAACAATTGCCAACAATAAGCAAATATCTTTGGATATAGTGTATAAAATTTCTGAATTCATCATCGTATTAGCCTCCTTTGTAATTTATAGCCCGTTGTAAAAATTGCAGGAATTTCCAATTTCAGATAGATAACATTCAAGGTGTTTAGACTTTCCAACCCTTACGTGATTTGCTATTTAAGAGAAATCTAGCGATTGTAGTGCAACTAATTTATGTACAAGTGCATTTTATGCATTGTCTATAATAGCTTTTAGACGTTCGATTCACAGTAACAAAATGCAGAATCCTTTATAAAATACAGCAATTGTTATAGATCATAGGTATGCATTGTACCATCTTGCAAGAAAGTTCCAATTCGGAAATTTTATTTTTGCGTCATTTCGGCGTTCCTACTAGAAGGCAACGTATTCAAAATCTAATTGATAAATGGTACATACATCCCTAGAAAAGGAAATTGAAGGCCGTAGTGGTATGTAAGAGGCTTTACGTATATGTATATATTATAGGACAGAGATAGATAGGCACTAAAGGTATATACAAAACACAAGACACACGTTCATGGTTGTGGTACAGATTCTTACGTCACAGGCACTCGCATTATGTACTCTTTCTTCAAAAAATCCCTGTAACAGACAAATCCCAATCCGTTCAGACTGTTACAAAGTTAGCAACGGTTACAGTAATGCGAGGAATATCGGGTATTGCAGTTGTTGCGAATTGTAAAGGCGGGGATTTGAGGTCTTACGTGCGTGAATTTCGGGTAAATTAGGCGTGTATTTCTCGAGCTAACATTAAGATGTTTCTAACGTGTAATAGTGTTAGGTAATGAGAAGCTTCGATGAATAGAGCTTCAATTGTACCGTTTACGCTAGTCCATTTATTGTGAGCGGGTCTAAGAAGCATTCAGATAAATTTAATAAAAAAAGTAAATAAATAATAATTTAGTAAATAGGTTGTTTTGGGGGAATTGTTTGCAGGGTCGTCTATCTAAATTCTACAATAATATTCGAATTACAAACCTGTTGTAATATCTATTAAATAGGATTAAAATACGTTGCACATTTCAAAATTTGCTTTACCATTTCATCGTCTTTCTTCTTGACTTCTTTTATCTCCAGTACAATCTTTAGAAAAATATAAAGTGGAGGTAGACATGGAGGTTTTTGATTAAAGCTATACTCGGATTTTCTATTTTCTATTTTAAATTTATTATTTTCCAAACTTGCTCATTTATACATATATTCCTTAGTAAATGATTTATTTAACTGTAGAAGTACGTATTAAAACATAAAGAACAATAAACAATAAAGCGATATTGAAACGCAGCTACAAATTGCAACCGGGTTATAAATCACGTAACATTACGCTGGTGTAACGGAAGCAATGCAAGTACACCATCTGCGGTCAGAACGTGAAACATTGTAAGGAAACTATGGGCTATCGGGATCCTAAAGACGTAATATGCGATGCTGTCCGTTATAAATAGAAAATCAAAAGATATGAGGCCGTAAATGCGTCGACGATAAACCACATACGTGTTGAAATGAATTATTGTTATATACAGTTTACTTGTTGTTTGTAAAATAGTAGCAATATAATGAGTTCAACATAAATATCTAAACGCGGTAAAGAAAATTGCAGATTTATAGGTTCTTTTTGATTTTCTTTTTTTAAGGATGGGAGTATTTTTATGGAGCCATTGCTTGGCGTTTAAACAAACAATATCGATATTTCGCAAGGTTCTAATTTTGGTAACGATAAAAGTTTTGATGATTTTGCGGTTGATTGTTTTAACAGTTGAATGCATGTTGAGGAATTAAAGTTTTCACATCGAACGAAAATATTTGCCTTTCAAGCGAAATTCGATTCGAATCTTCCAGAATTTTTTTTTTGCTTTGTTTCCGACTCAAGCTAGCAATCTTGAAGATATATCATGTTACAGATATTTCATGTTAACAAACGAAGTACGTCAAAGAAATAGAATTTGCTTTTGTTTCCGATACATTTTTATGGAAAGTATTGAATGATATTGACTTTCAATTCATGATAGAGAGAAAGATGATCTTAATCCTGCTTTACAAGGGAAGATCGGATTGAAAGTTGGGGAATGTGTAGAATCCAGTGAGTGTTGTAAAATTCCGCTTTCTGTTTCGGCTGAATCTCACGTTTAAGGGGTAAAGGCTACCCTTGAAATTTCGACGATTTTCAGATTTTTGAAATTTACTCCGTTATTACGAATAATAAGAAATAAAATTATATATCTCTAAATACGCCTTCCATTGGTCTATTAAAATAGCGTAGATTTTGTTTGCCATTCTTACCACTATCTTTCCACCTCCTTGCGGAGAGGAGGTTGAACGGAAAAAGGCAAAATATACGCACAAGTGATGCCTGGGAATGCTATTTGCGCTTATATGTATATTTTAAATTTACTTAATTTAAAGTTTAAGGATACGGTTTTAAAAATTAACTTTTTGTATGAGGCATTAAGTTTGTTCTCTTGTTATCTTAAGCTTTGACAAGTTTTTTTATGGTCTATTGATGTAGATCTGGTTAATGCTTTTACATAAATAGTTAAAAACGTTTATTTCAAAATCTTGTCCAAAATTGTTAAGTTCATCGAATTTTACAACTTGTTTCACGAAATGTGCAACATATTCTATCAGTAACCCTTGCGCGCCTGCAAAAAGAAGCGAAAAACTATAGCGTAAGTGGGTATTGTTTCGCTTTGAAAACATTGAAAAACGGGAAAATCGGTCTCAACGCTTTTCAGCGCTCGTAAAATCTAAGATAAAAGTCGGCAATGTTTACGAGTTCGCGTATTCACGTTGAAACATCTCATCTAACATGCTGAAAAAAGCACAAAATCCTTGAAAACAGACAGTCTTGTGAAAATAAATCCGGGGAAGGATTATTGTTAAACAATACCTGTAGACAGCAAGGTAAAAATAATGAAAAAAAAAAAAAAACATTGAAATACACTTGTAAACAAAAGGAACATTAAATTGTCAGAAGTTCGCAAAAATTCGTTGCCGTATATTTTAGGAATATGAAAATGTTATGAATCTATGAATCTGCAAATTTTAGTCTGAAAGAAGCAAATAAGTTAGTATTGATGTATGCTTCGCAAGAGTAGGGAAGGATAAAGAAACTATGACGTACTTACTGTGGGAATGTTATATTATTGTACACGCCTGTGGGGATGAAACATCTCTGGCGAAGTATGCCTTGCCACAGCTGAACACCCACAATGCCAAAAATGAAGAATACGAAGAAACAGAGTAACAGTACGTTACCCAGCATCGGCAGCGTATCCAGCAGTAGCATCACTAATATTCTCATACCTGTAACAAAATATTGAGTAGGTATCATGCAGACTAAAATAAAAATTAGAGAAAAAAATATGGCTTGCTTTATGGTAGGTAACGTGTCATTTAAGTGAAAAACTGCTTTTACAATAATAAAATTGTCAATTTATGTAGTAGTTGGCGACGACGCCCTCCTTGCAGATTTATATACTACCAATGAGAGAATTGGATATTGGTCTTTAATTGGTGATAATGAAATAAAGGAGGATACACCAGTACCTTAATTGTTCAGGTTGCTATGAAACGGTTGTTTGGGATAAGGGCTCCTCAAGGTTTTCTCAGAAAGAATTCTGGAAGGTTACCTCCGGATAATTTAGGATGTAGGGCTTCTAGGATGAATACTTAAACAAATGCAGGAATTACTAGGTATGGTACTGACACAATGACTTGTGAGGAAATACTTGATAAATTCTGGCGTCGTTTTATAGAGAAACGCGGCGCACTTTTGTCTGTCTGATGAGAATTCAGGGTCTACTAAAATTTAACGAATCATGGAGTGGCGTCCTTTTTCAAAGCGACTCTTTATTGGCTTAGAGTTTGCAATAAATAAAATAGCTTAGGAATTTTTTTTTTAACAAGAAGAAGATATCAGAAAAAGAAATATTAATTCCCTTTTAATTTATAAAATAATCAAGTCTATCTTCCTTGTGAAGCAAATTTACTGATAATATGGTACAACTCTGTACCCGATGTTTGAATATAGGGCTTTCCCCTCCTTGTGTATAAGTTTTCTTTTACATTCAACTTATTTTTACTTCGAATTTGTGATATTTAGGTTTGATTATGCATACAGTTGATTTATTCTAAAACTATATTTACTAAATTCTTACACACTACTTAAACTATTTATCAACAGCTAGGTTCTTTTTGCCGAATTAATTAAGACTTTCAACTGTTGCTAATTATGTAGCCCTAAAAGATCAGTTCTCATTAAACTTTTATGAACTGGTATTACGGTAAGGCGTGCTAACTCTTAATTCATAACAACAACAATACGTTTCACATATACAATTTTACATTTAATCATCAGCTAACCCCAACAGGAGCGCTAAGCACCAAAAACAAATGAGTAACTAGAAAAGTTTAGATACTTTGGTATCGAAACAAGTACATCAATCATTTTTTTTTTCACTTTAACGTTTACGTAACGTGTCGTGATCTTCGATAATTGCACTAATGCACCGCCCGTCGTAAACGCGCAAGAAGTACATTACTCGGATACGTAAAAACCGAACGCTGCTGCTGAAAAATCACGTTCGAGTTTCCCCGGAGGAGTATTCAATTTCCGGTTCCTTTCCTCCAGTATTAATTAAGAGATGCTCTTAATGCTTTAATCCCTTAAATTTAGAGCGGAGTTAGCGTTTGGAAACACAACAATGTACCGTTCACGATAAGAAAACAAATGAAGCCGATTAAAGAGAAAAATGATTCTGGAAGCTTTCCAGTACTTAAATATACGCGAAGCATATTGTACTACAGTGCAATCCGGTAAGAATTACGTTTAAAGTTTTTTACTTTACCGGGTAGTACCGGAGACACATACATACGTATATCTTTACATGTACTTAGCATGCGGATGGATTCTTATCTAGAGCAGTACCGTAATGGGGAGAAAGAGGCGTTTTCGAACTTGTTTATCCGCGCACGTAACATTTTACCGTTTGTAGATAAGCGAAATTACAGTTGTAGTTACCAAGTGTACAGTTTTGCTTTCAGTAAATCGTCTAAATAATAAATTAAATTAAGTTAAAGAGAAAAGAAAAAAGGGATTCAATTTTTTTATTAGAGTTTAGAGCTGGAATTTGTTTGCTGGAATCATTTGTTATACGTCTGCATATACGCAGACATAAAATTGAACTGCCTACAATTATTTTAATTTCGGTAACTACATTATGCATAAAAGAGGAAAATATGCATTACGTTATTATTCCCAGCATACGGATTAGTGTAACAAGCAAAGATCAGGTCTTGCAACTCCAGCGTGTTCGCTGGCCCAATGTTGGCTTCCCTCTTGTAGCTGGCAGCTCAGTTTTAGACGTTAAGTTTGGATGTATTTCTACACTTTTTTTTGTTGTAATCCTTAAATGTGAATAAGTCGTTTAGAGCATCGCTGATTTGTAGAATTCTTTCTTCTAGAGTTCCATCTAGTTCCTACATCCTACTTCACTTGTAAGGCTGCTTTTGGCCCGTTTCAAAATTGGACATCTTTTAATCTACTTGCACCCTGTGCACCCTTTGAAGAACTTAACGGTTTAGATACAACTTCTTTCCTATCAATATTGCTGGAAGAGGGTTGCTCTATTTTATCATATAATTGGGAGTGGATCATTCTTTTTTGAAATGCTTTACATTACTTATGTTTTTTCCCTTTACCGACAACACGCAGTTACACAGTACACATCTAGCTTTCTCATTTTCTTCTTCAATAAAATAAGGCCGAAAAATACACGATGATGTCATTTTCCAAAACTAACGATTAATTACTATGAATCAACTAATTGATGTACAGTTTACCGTTTAACATGAACTATATAAATACATTCACTATTAGTAAGAATAGCGAACGCCTATAGGCCATAAAAATGTAATGTTGGTTATTTGTGTGATGTTATACCCATTTATAGCAAACAGACTCGTATAGCATGAGTGGGAGCGGGTAAGCCCTTTGCAGGGCTGAACCACTCCATTTCAGCGTGAAGAACCTCATCTGCTAGGATAAAGGAAGGGGAAGCGGACGTGGTTTGAATTCAACGTCAGAAAATTCGATTACTTTGTCGTAAGGGTCCCTTTCCGTAGATATATTTCTTTTTTCCGTAGAAAAAAGTAGGCCGATTCGTTGGTTGTTGTACGTCAAGAGATATCAACTTAGCTCTGATTTGAGCTTATTTTTTCAGCGTGGGAACTTGAGAAATTGTAGATATGAATCCTTTCAATCAATTAACTTAGCAGTTTAAAAAATACGAAACTTCTTGTCTACTAATTGTAAATTGTAGGGTTCGCTAGCGGTAAGGTATTTTTCGCTCGTTAACGCTCATTAAGAAGTTTAACTGTTTGAGAAGTAATGAATTATTTACGAAGTTCCTCTTCGTTACGTAAATTAGTGTAGCTCGTTTCTCTTTTTCGCTTCATGGTTAACGATACATTTATTCTTTAACCTAATTGCTTTGTGCACTTTGGAAGCAGCTAATCTAAAAGTAGACTGTGTACTTTTCATAGTGAGTTTCTCATTTCAATTTGAATATCATTGAAATGAGAAACTGGACAAAACTAAAAAGCAATTAGCAAAAACAGTTAAATTTGTAACCATTAACAATTGTTTTTCTCTTTTGTATATTTATCGAATTAATGGCTTTGCATAAAGCTGATATTCAACTTTTTACTTATAGCAGGTGATTAGATTGAGAGCCTAGCTTTTCAACTGCAGAATTGCAAAGTAAGGGTAAAGTAAAGTTAAGAATGAAAGACGTTTTGTATTTTTGTATGGATTTAGCGCTAAAAAAGAGACCAACAAATTAGCATTTTGATGCACGATTAAATAATAAATCTAAAGGAGTAAAAAGTAGAAATCAAACCCGTGGAAGTCTGCATTATTAGTAAAGGCTGTTCGTTGAAGTCGAATTTCACGTATACGTTGCAAAAAAAAAACAACCACTGGACAAGCATAGAAAACAATTATGAAA
>LR736871.1:791284-855831 GCA_902654985.2 Oryctes borbonicus | reverse complement strand
CATTTATATTAGAACTGTTTGCCTCTCGCATAAACTCTCAACGTTATTAATTACTTTAGCTTTCCAGCTATAAACTTGTTTATCTTTAATTAGTATTTAAGACAGACAGCTTTATAGGGTTGTTCATGAATTTATGAATAAGCATCGTAATAAGTCGAGTTCCTTCCATCAGGTGGGGACATAGTACTTATTGCTTCAGTAAATTAATTACACTTCCCCCCGATGCCACTATCGCTACCAGCTAATTTCCTGGGTGTGGAGTCTGCGTGATGATAACGCTGGCTGTTTGTTTCTGACATTAAATAATAAGTGCTCGCGCTTCTCGTGAATAGACAATAACAAATACGTATCGATACCGTAATACAGCTTTTGTTACGAACAAACCCCCTTATTTATTACGTCAAAGTTAATTAATAAGGTGATATTATAATTTGTTCGCTTAGGCGCAGGTGTGCTATCGGCGCTTCGAAATGATGTGCTTTAATGGTAGATGGGAGACGGGTGTCTTCTTCATTACTGCGGAGCCATCTGGTGTTCATAAACCTTGAATTTACTGCGTTACAATCCTCTGTTTTTTTTCTCCGAAAATAAGTTTCTATTCCGGTATTAAAACATAATGTAATTTTTATATTTTTTTAGCAAATAAACATTTCCAAATAATAGACGGGGGCGAGAAGTTGTCCTCGCAAACTGATAGTAGCTGAGAGAAAACTGGTGACGATATCATTTAATAGCAGTAAAACCGTTAAAAAGTTGTCCAAAATACAATGCGTATTTTTTATGTACTTATGTTCTTCAGTAATGACTTTATTCCTCATTATATCAACATTCGTGCTAAAAGCTCTAATCCATTTCTGTACCATTCCATCGGTCAGGTTTTCTCCATATACCTCACTGATCTGAGGATGAATTTCAGACGCATTTAAATTAAAATTTGAGAATTCAACCGGCGAAAAGCTTTAAAAAAAAAATCGGTTACTTGATTGAAATGCTAAGAAGTTTTCCAGCATTAAGTAATACTTAGTATGCTGCTAGGGAACACCCAAAACGTTAATTCTCAATAAACCCGAAATATATTTAATATTCACTTCAGAAATTACCGAGGAACGGTTACTCTAAAAGGCGCACGTGAATTGCCTTGGAATACACGCCCAATTCAAGACATTTTTCGGGAGAAAAAAATTATCTCACCCTAAGCAAACATTTCCCAAGAATAACGTCGCATTACCGTTACGGAAGTAGAACGGAAATCAAGTCGATACGCTTTTCTTTTCCCCAATATCCATTCATTCATCGCTTTCTACCCTTCCTCACCCTCACCCGTACGGTTATGGGAAGGTATTTCTTTATATTCCGACTTTCAATTCGCCTCAATTACACGGCGACTAGCCTTCTTGATCAAATAGGAGCCTTTCTTACGCGACGACGTTATTGAAAGTGATTTTCCCAAGGGAGACATATATGGGCGGGAAAATATATTTTCGTCTGGGAAAGTACAACAGCGGTCCGATGTATTTCCTTTGAGCGTTAACTTGTTTAATTCCATTACATCACCTTAAACAATTGGGAAGTTCAAGGGAATTTTGGCAGATGACGCGGTAATTACATGCGAGATTAAGTTACTCCTTTTTACCACGCTAGCACACTATTCTTCTATTCACTATTCTTCAACAGTACAATTTCAGCACCAAACGGTCATATCCTTGCTATTTTATTGAGTAGAGTGATTTTCGATGAAAATGTAATTAAAATTCAAATGTAATTAGTTAACAACTTGTTGTAATTGTTAAAATATGACTTCAAAATGGTAGTTTATGGACGCAGCCTCGCAATATCAAGAGAAGAAAAAACAATACAATACTATTGCAATTTGAATAATTCCTTTACGATTCATGGCAATTGAGCTGTCTATACATATATGATCCCTAGATGCGATTTCACGATGCACACTCGTTGACCGCCGTCGAAAACGAACAGTCAGACCGATAAGCTCGCGTTTTCCGTGAAAAACGAGGGGGCAAATGTTTTTTTTTTTAGTTGCGGGGATGGCATCGACAGCTACGACGATGATAAAACCTGACTGCGACGTACTGAATGGGCGCATCGATTTCGCCCTGTCGCGTTTCGCCACGCTAATAGGGCAGTTTCGAACTTGGATTAGACGGATCGAATTGAATCGCTAGTTTTTTACATGTTTCGCTCGTTCGTCTCTTTTAGTACTGTTTTTCGTTTGAGGGCGGGTAGGGGAACCTTTTGTTTAGCGCGAGTTTTCGGCATTATTTTCAACTGATATCATCCGAATTCGAAAACGTACGATTGAATTGGTAGTTTGGTAATGCAAAGATTTTGTGGACTGCCAAATAGGTAAAATTCTCGTTTAATTTCCGTTTTCACAAAATTTTGGAGAATTTCCTAACGAAATGGATAAGAATTATTTTCTCCCATTACGTCATATAAACAGAACTCTAACACCTTTAGTTCCTTCTTCGACTCCCCCCCTTGCTCATTTCCCGTTATAAAATAACCAATTCTCTACGCTAAATTACTTTTCACCTAGAGCTGGAAAATGGCTTGTCAGGGGGAACTCGGAGACGGGCGTTCCATAAAATTCGTAGTTTTCATTATTCTTTTTTAATTAGCGAGTTTACGAGAACACGACGTAATTAAAAATTACACTCCGATAAGGAAGTTGTTTCCGTCACAACGGCCATAGCGACGGGTGTGTTCGACGAACAGGGATTTTTCCCCGCCCTTAAGCTTACGTTGAAGCCGGATTTTTCTCCTGGCCGTTTAGACTCTAACGTAAATCATTACCGGAGAAGTTCGTGCTTCTGATGTTATATGACGTCACGAACGAGAGTGTTCCCGGAAATATTTTTTGTTGGAAATTTATAGTGACATATTGTTGGTGCAATATAATGTTTGATAAATATCATTTTATTTTAGAAGATACACAAGATGTGTATGTACAGGATGTGTACAAAGTTTATAAACGGCAAAATAAAAATGTAATTATTGATTCCGGGGGTTCCTGGAGAGAGTTGTTAAGTTAATTGTTTTTTTTTTTGTTTTTTTTAAGGAACAATATAAAACCCCGGTAAAATCTATTTGAAACGACAAATCTCGCGTTATAGCAACCAGGGCCGTGATTTCACTGCGATCCAAATATTTAATTTTAGTTTCTTGTATAAGGTACATTAATGTTCACCACATTGTTACTTCATGTATACAAAAAAAAATTATTTAAAAAAGATATTAATATCAGAAATCTTAGAGATTCACGTGAGGGCACGTGTTAATTCTTTGTTTCTAAATATCATAATTCGCTGTAATTCCTTTTACTTCTTATAGCATTTACCAATTCTTGGATTATCTGATTTATTTATTTATTTTCCTGAATATTTTCGTTGAGATAAAGCGATAAATTAAGTTTAAGACAGAGCTCTGAACTGGAATTTTGTAATAAAGGGTGTCCCATCTGGATGTTTGCGACAATGACAAGGTTGCAATTTACACAATCAAATAGGTTCACAAGAATTACGTCAAAAAGGCAGTAATGTAGCACGTTTATTAATGATATTATTACAGATTTAACATTTTGTGGTTTTTTAGTCTTTTCAATGAAACAGAAACTTTCATCTTGGTTTCACATTTCAATTTGGCAGCGGAAAATTAACATTAGATTTCGTTCAGATTTTATGCGGCAACATTTGCGAGGTTTTATTTGTACGAATTTATATCAGAGTTTGAATTATTAATTAGGAAATCTAGAGGGAAAGTTATGTAAAGGTAACCAATTAAAACTTTGTTTGACATGATTTTTGCTAATTAGGTCTAAAGTAAAACCACTTTTACAAACGAATCACATTTATTTTTTCGTACTAGGAAAAGCCTTCAATAATTACTTACTTGGTATTCTGTTGATCGCCCGCAGCGGCCTCAGCACTCTGATGGTTCGGATCGCTGAAAGATTCATGTTCTCCTTAACGCAGTATTCGACTGCTCCGGCCAATACGATGAAAAGGTCTAGCCGATTCCAGGGATCGGCCAGATAGGAACCCCTGCCCCACACACCCATCGCCACCATTTTGATGGTCATCTCGAGAGCGAAAAATGCGAAAATAAAATCGTCGAAAAGCTGAAACGATAGGAGAAGAAAATCAATGAAAACCTAATCCTAACCAAACTATAAATAAATAAATAAAAAGTACAGTTTATGTGCTTAAAATCAAAATATTCCACATAATTCTCACAATTTCTTTGTTAAAAAAAATAGACTAATTTTTTAAATAAAGTTATGGCGACAACGCTCGATGTATGAGTACTTTTTTCTTTAATTGTACCTATTTGTTTGATTAAGTAGTGACAGACTTGTGCAAAGAACCGCTAAAACTATCACGAATATGTGAATTAAGAAGAATATCCATATAAAATCGTGTTGCCCAAAAATTCAAGTCCATTGATCGCGTATTGAGAGTGCAATCCTGCAATTAATTTGGAAATCACATGAATGGCGAAGGCTTCACTTTAACGGTTATATTAAGGAGCAAACCCTCCTTTATTGTCCAGTGAAAACCCTTATGTTATGCTACAGAGTCCGTTACATTATGAAGAGGTTGGCGTTTGGATAGAAACTTCACGGAAAAGAATTATTTTTTCATGGAACGGTAAACGCAGGAAGACATCGTAGTAACCTTTTCTAAACCAGTAAATGATTCCAGAAAGAAACATGGACCTCTCGATTACGTCTTTTTATGATCATATAATGCTATTTATAACATATAAAATTAAATTTAGTGAAAATAGCAAGTATTATTGGCTTGAAAGCATTAACAAATGTTTCGAATTATTGGAAAACACTAATTTTTTGGATAAGGATTGCCAATTATCGTTCGGAATTTCGAAAATTAGGGGGCAACACCAAATAAATAAAATAAATAAAACACAAAAAGTGGTACTCAACCTTATCAACCCAAATCGAAGCTAAAGCTTAAAGCTCTGATAGTTAGAAGTAACTATTAACCGGTTCGCATGATTGGACGATTACAAAAGATGTTTGATTATCTTTTCACTCAGAGTAAATAAATTTTGAACGCAAAAGTTAAAATATGCACCTCTCGACGTTTCTCGAAGGTAAATCATTGTTCGGCAGCACTTATGGGAATATCTCCCGTTTTAATATTCAACAGGGCTGGAAATACATATTTCAGACTTAAAAACGTAATACCAAATAATCTTTTATTCTTCGTTCGCTGTTCACGGAAGCGCGAGCTTGAGAGAAACTATAAATTTTAACTGAAGGGTAGCAGAGATGAAATTTATAGACTACAGCAGCGCGTTCATATAGCAAAGGTAAATTTAAAATTTTGATTACTTTAATCGGAAATATATAAACGCAAAGTTGTTAAATATAGACTAGATAACGTAAATTTAATGTTTACAGCATTTAAATTTAATTCTCCGACAACAAGTTCCCCAGTAATTGCAATATAAAACGGAAAGAAGTGCAGCACGTTGTATTTGTTTTCCTTTCTATTTCTCACGTAGGTCATTTTGATTAAACTCGGTTTGTGTACACATAATAATAATAAGTCTATAAATAATATAATTCAATAATAATAACAAAAAAAACATGTACAACAAAGTTCGCTTAACTCGAAATTGAACTTCGAGAAACAAGTTAGGTGTAAATTGATAATTCTGGGAAATGTTCTTGGAGATCCGGACGATTTAAATTGCAAATTGGAGCAGCCGCTGAGCGCTATTAAGATCCAACTTCAACCGTAAGCTAATCGGTAAAATTTGTATGCTAATAGATACGAATGAAACAATTATTGTGACTTTGAAAGGTGGTATTGTTTTGGAATCAGTTTCATCTTAATGCAAACGGACGGAATATAGAATTAGTTGGTACTAATTAATTTGATTTTTTCTGTTATTTTAGTTATTGTTTCTAGATATTTTTTATGTTCCCAATAAAAGTTATTTGGTTTGCCGTAGGTTGTCGATCCGTACATTAAAGTCAGAGCTAATAATCAACGTTTATTTGTGCTCTTCTAAATTTTAAAACATCGAGAATTTTAAATTGAGAGGAGTAAAATCCTGGAGCAATTGTTTATAAAGGATTTAGTTCATTCCGGTGTACTTCATAACGAAAACATCGGATCTTAATTCATGGAAAATGCATTATTACCAAGCTTAAAATAACGTTTCAGAAACCAAAACAGAATGAAGCTCGTGGAACCCTATCTTGCTTGTTGAAATGAGAAAAATAAGGTCCGCATATAGGTTTCAATATTTAACCGAATCGCAGCGCTAATATATTAATATCTGAAGAATCAAGACATGATGAATAATTTATTTTGCGATTGTAAACATTGAAACCGTGCCAAGTGTATCGCGTTGGTCGTTCGACCGCCACGTTTTCCCCGAAAGAGCGGCAAACACTACACATGCATATAAACGCTTGTACTCACCTGAAGTATCTTACACCTATTCGTTTTACACGTGTCGTCCATGCACGGCTGGTACATCCCAAGCGTGACACAGTTGAGCAAGATTACCATCATCGATACCCTTTCGAACCATGTACGGCTGGAGTTAAGGAGAAATAACGTTGATTTATGTAAATAGATGTTAGATACCATGCGGTTGGTATAACGGTAAGTGTATGAAATTCATATTTAAATTAATTTTAGATGGTAAGCTATTGGACAAGGAATTATTCCTTACCATACGGGCAAAATCCATAAGCTATATCGTTGGAGTCGTTCTTTGGAGTTACAAGTTACTGATTTTAGTGTTTTTTTTTTTGTACCATTAATGGGCAATAAACTTAAAAATTGTAAATTGCTACTGGCAGTTTATTTTATTCCTCTATAAATCTCGTGTGCAATTTTAATACGTATCATATTCAATGTTTGTGCAAGTTGAGAAAGGTCTTCATGGAATCTTGAAGTTCTTCCTTGTTGTCCTCCCTATCCTGGCCTGTCTTCAGCAGTCGAAAAATATGATAATTCTGAATTGTCATAATGAATCCAAGTTTCATCTCCAGTCACGATTTACTTCAAAAACTTCCCATTCTTCAGCGTAATCTGTGTGGAAGGTAAAGGCTGATGTCATGTGGTTCTCAGGCAGCATTTTGAGAACCTAATGTTCACAAAGTTTCCGGTAGCTTAAGTGTTTCATGTACGATCATGTACAGAGCTAACTTTGACGTGTCCAAACTATTTGCATGGAAAATTAACAGTTTCACTATATGCGCATAAGTTTCACTATGTTTGAGTTGCCCATGATGAGGTGGTTTTACTCTAATCAGAACTGCAGTGTTAGTGTTAAAATTTTTAGCTTTTGGACTTGGGTTGAGTCGAGTCTGAGTTGCATTCTAGTTAAATGTTTGTTCAATCTTATTAATGTGCATAGTATTAAACTTCAAACATTAAGTTTTCTGCGAAATTGCGATTTCCAACATAATTTGGCATCCAGTCTCTCTTGTGAAAAGTATACAAAACAAACCAGCTTAGTTAATACACAGTAATATCGCTCCAAATATGAATCAGCTTACATACGTTTAGTGTAAACGTAATTTTTTGGCTATTAGCGGTACGTTGGATTGGGTGAACGTATTAAACGGTCCAACTTGGACTTTTATAAGTCAATTTGAGCCGCCTATAATAAAGTACAAGTTTACATATACCACGCACAGCCGTTCCTGTAAATATTTAAAATATCGAAAATTAATGGTCCCTCTAAAGCTGAAAAATATAATTTTAAAATTAGTTTACGCGTTTATATCATGAACGGTGCAGCCGGCGTACTGGATCGACCTTCCGAAAAGGAATAGCTCGCCAATTTAACGATGAATGTTGTTAATGTTTGCTAATAAAAAGAAAAAAAGATGATAAAATAATAATAAAAGCATCCGGTGGAACGTAATTTACTTCGGTGTGTTCTTGAAACATCAACGTTCTTCAACGTTTCAAGCGGGGAATATTGAATCAAAGACCATCATGAAGTGATTCAATCGGTCGTAATAATTTCATCGCTGGCCGAATCGCGTGCTCTGATAGCGTGTATATTGCACTAAACTGAAGCGGATGAATTGATTCGGAAACATCCCCGACCAAACAGATTGCATCATGTAGCGTTTTTAGATGGTTAACGAATCGTGAACAATTGATAGCTATCAGGTAATTTAGGTATCGTTGATCTTTCGTGCTCACGGGTCGGAGATTACGGCATTTGCTATAATTTCGAATAAAATTGCTGTAATGATGTCATGCGGCATAATTGTCTAGTTTTTTTAATTTCAATTTAATTTATGTTGGAAAACATTATTTTATTGTATCTCCTGCTTTACATGATAGTTGGATAGATTACGTTATAATGTTCCCAGATACCCATAAAACGGGTACAAATTAACACTAATTAATAAAAGTTGTTAAGCAACCCTGGAAAACATATTTCTCAGCGTAGAAATTGGAAGCCAAGCTCCAACATCACCGCGTTGCGCCGTTCCATTCGCATCCGCTATTGAATTTAATAACAGCGTTATGCGTTAGACATTCAAACATAGCATGGATTTTAATTGGAGAGAGCGTCCTTTTGATTTTTTCTCTTCCGTTCGCTATTCCAACGTTAACACGGCTTTGCAATTATTATATTTCCTGCCTGTCCGCGCAGTTTCAGCACGAAATGAGCGCAGACCAAGTCGGGGTGGTGTTGCCGCAGTAACAACAGAGTTTTATACCATGTAGGAGTTACGGCTGGTGCCGGAAATTTTGTTAATTGAAGTAAAAATCTTTATTTTTATCATAATTTCGCTTCAAGCAAACGAGTTTAGAGGACGTGTATTTTTTAATGTGGCATGTCGGGAACGAAGTATTGTTCTTACGAAGATACCCTCAAGTGTTGCGAGGTTTCCAATAGAAGAGTTATTTAACAGAGCAGGTTGGTGCCACTAATCACGTATCCAATACTTCGAACGCAACGTGAATCCGATTATAGCACAACTAATTTTAAAAATGCCAAGAAGAAATAATCCGCTATTTAAAAGAAAAACCGAAAAACGCAAGACCTCGTACAATGTAAACATATTGCACAGTTCCGTTTAGTTTCTACACGGAACTAGGTTTTCGTACATGAGAATACGGATTTCATTTAAAAATAGCCCAGCCATAGGCAGCGTAAGGACGTAAATTTCATTCGTTAGATATTGAATAAAGCGTATCACAGGCTCAAAATTGCTGAAGCGTTGTATATAAACATAGCAACTGCAGGCTTGCGTACTTTTATGTATTTTATCTGAATCGTAAGTGGAATTAATTTCGTTATGTTCGCAGAAACACATCAATCTGTATTTGTACATATTTAATCAAGTAAATCAACGGTTAATTGAATTTGTTTGCGTTTGATTTAACGAAAATAACTGTGTTAGTTCATTCGATCGACAGAGATCTATTGAAGCAACCTGTTTTATTGTATACATGATTGATTTATTAAATAAATAGGTTATTGTAGCATTAAAGCTGATATTTTATTGTTTTTATTTCTTTGATGCAATCAGCACGAATAGAGAGAATATCTTTAATAATAAAAGCAACATGAGAGGCTATACGTTCTCAGAAATTATTGATTCATCACTGTAGCATGTTAATCTCTTTGTTTCTGCATTTGATGTATGTGCACTGCCGTTCAGAGAAGTTCGGTCGGTTATTAAAAAATATGAAAAGGCTACAGAAACAAACGAAACTAAAAACAAAATGCAATTTTATTGTATGTACAGGTAAAAAAGACAAAAATAAATAAATAAAAAGTTATTCTGGCCTAATATAACATACTGAACATTATTTTTTTTTTTCATCGAAAAAACCTCCTAGGCATTCTTTCGATAAGTTTTGTTAAAACGGATTGTGGAATATTAATCCATTCATGTTGCAGAATATTCCGTAAATGTTCTTGTGAAGTTGGGCATATTTTTCGGATCCTCCTGTCCAGTTCATCCCACAACAACTCTACCGGGTTCAAATCTGGGCTTTGTGGGGGCCATGTCATTACTTTCAGGGTGTGCTGTCCTTCTTGCTCCTTTAGATAGTTCTTACACAGTAACGCAGTGTGTTTTGGGTCGTTGTCATGCATGAATGTAAAGTTACGGCCTATTATACGCAATCCTGATGACACTGCATGATTCTGGAGTATTGCAAAATAATTTTCCTTCCTCATTACACCCTGCACTGTGCATAAATCTCCCGTCCCAGCAAAGGAGAAACATCCCCACACTAACACAACTACGCTCTTGCTCCACTGTTGGCACAATGCAGTCCGGGATCACTTTTCGGTTTTAGATCTTCGGACACAAACTCATCGATTTTGCCCAAAAACCTCAAACTTTGACTCGTCACTCCAAAGCACGTGTTTCCAATCATCTAACGACCAATCTAGATGAGAACGGGCCCACTGTAGCCGTTTTGCTCTGTTGCCCCGAAGTAATAAAGGTTTTCGAATGGCAATGCGTCCATGAAGGTCCGCTGGTTGAAGTCGACGTTTTACCGTATTCGCGGAAACTTGTTCTTTATGGCCGCGATTGACTTCGGCTGTTATTTGTGGCGCTGTTAATTTTCTATTGCGTTTGCTTAATAATACAATTCTCAAATCTTCAGCTTTTGTTGTTTTCCTAGATGCTCCAGGACGAACACGATTTTCTATAGTTCCAGTTGTCCGATATCGCTTTATGATGTCATTTACTGTTGAACTTCTCATATTTATTTTTCCAGCAATTTGTCGCCCCGAATATCCTTCTTCAAACAGCGTAATAATGCGTGAACGTTTTTCTACACTGGTAGGCTTGCCACATGCCATTTTGAAGTAAATTTTCTTAAAACTTTCGCGCAAAAACGACAGATGCACACCAACACACGTTTAATAGTAAAATGAAGCAAATTTATATCTTTACACCTGTGATAAATAAACAAGAGTGATGCTGCGGTATATTTCCTAAATGTATTGTTCGTTAATAATCCCCAAACGACCCGTTTCAAAAGATCGGTACTTCCGAGAAATTCTTGGAATGATAATAAAAGGGACTTTATTGTGGTTGTCGCAATATTTCTACTTTACATAATAATTTGTGGCTTTAATCCCTTAGAAAAGAGTGTACGCTTAATATTTTTCTAATTTTATGTATTAATAATTGTATACGGTGTGATATAATAAATTTTTATTGTATGACCGAACTTCACTGAACGGCAGTGTATGTACGTATTGAAAAAAGAGAATCTATCGTCAATGTCCATTTGATTGATACTCGTGGAATTTTTCTGTGTAAATGATTTTTTAAAAAGCTAAACACGTTTGAAAATTATCCAGCTAAGTTTATCGCGATACACGTTGATATACCGCGATTAAGGTTTGCCCCAAAAGGACTAAATAATTACTCTAATAGAAGAAGAATGATTGGTTTGAAAGACTTATAATTAATACAAACACAAGCGGAAAAATTAGAACCGAATGGCATCCGGTCGAAAGAAGATGTCAACTTCTTATAAAATCCCTCGGCTGACCTAAATATCAAATTCTTTCGGAAATAACAAATAACCTAGAATTCTCAAAGCAGCGCATGTTGATATGTTTACGCAGATTCACGATACCATCTGTAATGGTTGGAATTTCTTAATTTCTTTATACCGCCTCTCCTTAACACTCACTTCACTTCAACGCGCAAACATCTCCTACCACGAGTAATTAACAGTGGTTTTCAAACTCAGGCACGTACACGCGCTGAAGTAGGCTTGTTTGCGTGAAACGACGTGTTAGGCATTGTTTGTTGGCATAGCGCTTAACGGCTCGCCAAGTCCGGAACTGCAGTCCTTCTAGCGAAGTCGCTGTCGAAGTTGGAGCCGAGCCAGTCACAGAGGGAAGATAATTTCGACTTTTGATATCCTTCGTTAAACTTCGTTACGTTAAGAAAATGGGTCGGGGATTTAAGCGATTTTGTGTGATAAATACTTTTGTAAAGGAATTTATAGAATTTTTTAAAAATTCAACAATTGTTTTCCAATGTATTCCCTTTAGTTGGTATAATGTAGCATTCATCTTTTCATCTAATTTTTTTGAAAATGTTGTTGATGAAAAGCTTCAGTAGTCCTTTAAGTAATGGGAATGAGAAAATGGTCATCAGGTACGCTTATTCTTCTCTCCCTAATAAAACTATCTGCCTCGAGATAATGACCCTAATGACCCTAAAGATCTTATGCTGTTCAAGATATTCCAGCGTTTGGACACAAATTGTTAATTTTTTTTCTCTTTTTGGATCTATATATGGTGCAGTTAATGTATTTGTTTTAGTTATAAAGCTTATTCCACAATTAATCAGAAAAATAGTGGCGGTTTGGATTTCAGATGGTACGAACTTGCTTCTATGCTTTTTGAGTTAATTCATGGGACTAAGGATGCCGAACCCCGAAAAATTTATGGATTTGCAGCAAATTTGAAGGAATATATTTAGGAATAGAAACCTACTGATTAAATTGGGCAGCTCAGATGACATATTACGAGGAGTCTTCCTTAAGAAATAATCCAATTCTGAAATTATTCCTGTAAAAATCATCAATATCTGTTTAGGATATATAACACTAGAACTTCATAACATCGAAATGCCAAATGTACCGTAATACGATATTTGTCTTCCGATCTCCGTACATAAAATCAATGCCAACGCATCAATCTTTTAACGCCGGCCCGTTTTTTTTTTGTTCAGAATGCGTGCGGAAGCGAGATAGCTTCGGCACTATCTACAACGTGACCTTTAATAAAAATGCAGATGGCGCTCGCTGGTCGTTCGTATAAACTCCGCTATTTTATAGTGAACAATAAAGGCAGCGGGTATTCTACGAAATGCTAAAGCGATATTTGCTTTTCTTCTAATTCATTTGGAGAGGAGCGCGATACAATTAACAATATAATTATATATAATAAAAGCCTGAAAGAGCTTTTTTTTTGTCTCGTGAATGGCTTCTGTTTTTGTGAATGTATATAGGTTTCTGTTTACTCTATTTTTATAGCCGAATTCAAGATGTAATTACGGCGTGTTTCCTTTGATCTTTCTAAAATAATAATCAATAAGCGATTCCGAACGAATTCTCGAATATATTTTCAGCGATTCTGATGAATAGCGGTCCTAATTTATGCTGTGTTATTCGCCGGAATGTATTGGAAATATTTGCGAGCATTAGTGTAGGTTATCTTGCTTTGTAAATATCTATGAATGAGACGTGATTATTGAAAAGCAATGTAAGAAATTGAAGTAATAAAGTCAATTAAGATCTCTAGCCGGTTTCGAGATGTTTGCTTTAAGAATCGTAAAGTAGGACCAGTGTGAAGCCATTGAATTTGGAATTAGGATAATTGACAGAATCCTTCATCTGTTAATTTTTTATTATTTCTGTATCTACGTAGTAGTTGTGGTTTTGTCATTACAAATTATTGTTCATAAGTCTGTCGAAGCTCGTCCAACGTCGTGCTAAAATATGCCTCCCCTTGAACTCGGCTATCGCTTAGCATGATGTAAACACTTGCCCCTAGGTATTATTTAGTCAATAGACACCCTTAACCATTCTAAGAATGTCAATAGATACAGGGTATCTCCCCGAAGACATATGGAATTCCGACATCTGTAACGGCGGACACTGGCTGCGACACCCAGCCAATCAGCGAGTCCTGCCCACCGCCGATATAAAAGCGTACTACTTCCCTCGTACCCCCTGTAACCGACTCGAGGTGCTCCAAAGCAAGATCCTGAGGATGATTACACGGGCCCCAAGGTACGTCACGAATTCGAGACTGCGAGAAGATCTGCAGGTGGCCAGCATCCGCGAACACCTCCAGGCGCTGGCGGCGAACACCTTGAAGCGGGCCCAGGACTCCTCCAACCCCCTCCTGGCCAGAACGGTGGAGGATCCCCGGGACCGCCCTCCGCCCCGTCTGAAGATCCCCAGAGTCGCGGACATACTGGAAGGATTGTGATCGCATCACCCTGGTCCCCCCTATGAGACCCAAGAAATAAAAACAACTCCGAACGAGCAGATGCAGCTCGTCGATTAGTGACAAAGGAGCTTAAAGGCCCCCCCGCCTAGCTCTAGGAAGTGAAGATGAGACCATCGCGTACCCCCTGTAGTTGATTTTCGCCTTTAGCATGGCTCACATGCTGAGTAGTCCGCGATCGCTTGCTTCCCGCTCAATTAGTTTCGCCTCTAGCGTGGTTTTATCGTGCTAACTGTGGCCTACCACCTTCTTCGAAAGAAGTCTCATACGATTATGAGCTTATTCCTTTGTGGATTATGAATAATTATTTTTTTTTTAATTTTTGTTAGCTGCTTTCAGTTATCGTCGCTTCTTTGTTAGTCTAAAATTGCACAATATTTACAGAAACGGTAAAGCAGCTAGAAAATAATGTTGTTTAATTTGTTCCTTTCGCAACAAGATTATCGTTACAATATAACAAATGCGACTGGGCTTATGGTCGATAATACAGGTAACTCTACCGTAATAAGTGGTACTTACAAAATCGTAATTCGTATAACCGCATTAAGCTTTAATATTCGTTCGGGTTGTTCATAAATCTGCAATTTAGCTAATGGTACTTGTCTATTTTAACCTTTGTTAAATACAACTCCAATGAAATAAATTCATATTCGCGCGATAAATATTCAACACAACGGTCATAATTAAATTAATCGAGCGGCAGTTTCGAACTATCAATATTTCACGGGTAGAAATGTTGCGCGCTCAAATTGGAAATAATAATATTATTTCATCCCAAGCGACATATTAAACTGCTATGCATCAATTTTAGCATAGGGATTTCTCGTCATGTGCTCTCATATTAATATTTATAGTACGGTCCTGGGTTGTTGATTTTTTTTTAAGCCTATTGAAACGTTAAATTGTTTTTTGAATGGAGTGTGAGAAACAATGTTATTTAATCGGTACCTACTTACAGTTGTAAGACTAACCTTCACAATCGAAGCTTGCCGACGGCTCACCAAATTTATCAAAAACATAGTGCTAAAATCAAGGCGCGTTTCGCGGTTTACGGCTCGTTAGTGTACCTTGTGGTGGTAGCTATAAGTGAAATTGTCGAATATATACGAAGTTAGTAGTTATATGTGTGGATGAGAGTATCTTATTAGAGGTACTCTAATCTACTCTAATGTTGTAGTTAATTGCTTTTTTTAATCGACTTCTGTGGTTATTTGCTTATTTCTGTGGATGTACATCTTTCGATTTGAAATTGCTGCTGAACTTTTTTTAAATAAATTTCAAAATTTACAGACTTCTTAAGCATAAGAAAATATCGTAAAGTAACCTTTATTTGATTTATAAATTCGAGAGCCTAGTTATTTTGTTTTTACCCTGTAACACAATTCTCTATCATAAACCCGTTCGTACCCGTTCGTCTGATGTTAGAACTGGAACCGATGAGTATGCTCACAACTATCAAGAATCCTTAATACTTATTTTCTGAAAGAATATCAATCAAATGGAGAAATGAAGTAATAAAACCCTTCTTTTTTAATAATCTCGGAAAGAAGAGTGGAACTATCGCTGGAGTAATGCAAATTCCTCGTAATTTTAAATCTCCGACTTCGAGGTAGATCCGTATTGCCATTCAGTAAAAGCGAATAGCTCGATAACTTTAGATTAAGCAAATATTTTTTAGTTTAAAAACTCCATCGTATCAACATCGTATCCGAAACGGAAGAAAGTTTAGAAAAATCATTTTGCTGGAAATTTATCAGGAGAGCGTTTAAAGATTATTTATTTCAATGAAACGTATGTTTGATGCAATGTTACAAGGTATTAAAATTTGTACCCATGTTTATAAGGATTTGTTTCTCGTTTTTATCTTTTAAAGCACGCTATTGTGTGGTGCATTCTTTACTATCATCTTGTATATACCTCTTGTGACTACGTATTGAGCAATTTTTGAAATTTTATTGCCGATAAATAATTACAATAAAGTTTCTCATTTCCTATAACGAGGTATAAATCACTCAGCATTTGCCTTTTCAACGTCATTATCTGTCCGCAAACCCCAACAGATCACCATTACGGTATTAATTTAATGGCGAGCTACATCTAAAATTCTGAGGTTGACTGGACATACGGCGCTGGGTATTTACTTGGATTAAGAGGGATTTCGGTGGAGGAGACGCATTTATGAGCTCCAGTGTTTTCAAATATGTAGGTACGAAGCCGCTGCGATGTTCGCTTACCATTCCATCCGGACCGTGATGCAGAAGTCGCACATTGTGCTCGTTATCTACATGATGACATGTGTTATCTACTCCGTAACGTCGTTTCTCCTACCTCTTCTCGCCGCGCCAATGTGCTTTCGTCTCGCTCGCTTTCCTTGCTTGCGACAATAGCCCCACCATACCCACCCACACAGAAATTCTGTAGTATTTCATCCCTTTCCCGGACGTAGTATTGAATGTTTTGGCGGTGTACAGCAACAAAGTGGCTCTGTACTGGTATATATTCTATTAGCGGTGTTCCCGATTAGTGTTGCTACATGGAAGGCACTGCGGTCGATGCGGAATGTTAAACAGTGCATTGCAAAAATTGGAAATTAAGGAAAAATGGGTTTTGGTTGAAAAGAAAAGGATTGCAGATGGTGTTTTGTTGGGAACTTGTGACTTGGGTATCTCGAACGAAATCAATAAATGAAATTACACGCGAACAGATACAACCGACCGTTTCTGTGTAGTAATAGTTGAACGTTCATGTTCAATTGAAACGGAATGTAAATACTCGGCAAGAAATATTTTTTCCTGTATAACCGGAAGTGTCAAATTATTAAAAATATTTTAGTTGAACAGCATACATGGGCTTTAGTGCATTGGTAAGAATTTTCCAATGTATTCTCTTTGATATATCGTGTATAAATGAAAGCTAACAAAATCCTCAACTTCACCTCTAACAAAGTTCACAGCATCAGAAATAACGCAACCTATAATCTTAATAAATTCAATAGGTAAACTAAATGAAGAAAAAGATACGTATAAGACGATATTGCAAGAAATAAAACATCATTAGATAACCTCCGCAGCAGTTTTATGACCTAAAGAGCTACGTCAACGTACATTATATCCATCTTCTTCTACGTCCTTATTTCACGTCGAAATCCCTGGTTCCCGTATTTACATAGACCGCTATGAGAGAGAAGCAATCCGCCGCCGCCGCGGCCGGGTACCTGTTGCGACGTTCGCCTGCCGTTCTGAATTTTTTATAACACGCCAAGTCAATACTACCAGCTACAGCGTTCGTTATGTGCACTGAATACAGTTTGCTTTTCCTTCGGCGGAAACGAAAATTCCTGGGCTAAACTTTTACGAGGAATCGATGCAAAATATTGCGTTAAGCGTTTTTACGGCGTCGTCAAACGCAACGGACGCGACGATAATTTCGGAGATAACAAGTTTTATCCGCGATCTAGATTTCGAACCGGACCCACAAAAAAGGGAGGAACAGGACGAGGCGAGCTATTGGAGTCGTTAATTAAAGCGGTGGAAGACTGGCGATAAAATGCCTATTTTTGTGGCGGCAGTTAGTTAGGTTGCAATGTCTACATCGTTGGTTTGGAATATAGTTACGTGACTGGTTTAATAGGCGTTCTGTAATTGTTTGTATTGGTTCAATTTTTGGTTGGGTTTATATTAATTGTATTCGAATTGATTTTAACTAACTACCATTTAACGACTTCTTTGTTTACAAGGACATATTTAAAAAGATAACTATTTCACGGTGGAATTACATGATATAAACAAATCAAATCAAAAGTAAGGAAGGAGCAAAAGATTGAGAGAGGCACGGCAAAGACATCAATTAATGCATGACTAGAGTCCACTGCGATATTGATTTTGATTCATTTCCGTCGCACGACTCTTCACCCTTCTCCTATCATAACGAGCAAATCTTACAGCTGCGTCCATATTCACTTTACTGCGGACTACTAACAACCACAACAAACTTTTTACATGCTTAAACAGGCGGAGAAATAGAACACTAAGGCAGATAGCTAAATGTCCACCCAGTGAAGACAAACACGTTTCATATCCGCTAATACGTTCTAAACCAACAGACAGTCCCATATTCGTTCGGTTTGAATACCTAATCTAAATGGGGAGTTAGCTGCCGTAGCTGGGTTCCGGGTTATCTGCCGCCGGGTTTACCGTACGGATTATTTAAAGTTAATTTTTGTCGAATAGAGGACGCCCGAGGCATTATCAAATTACGTTAATAGGATGAATCTATTTGTGCTGAAGCAGGGAATGTCGTCAGGAGAATGGAGCACGCTGATGCCTTTTCCCATCGTATATAGGTATGTACTAGCCTGTAACGAACGTGTAGGCAGAAATGGACTGTATAAGAGAACCGGGGTCGGATAAGAGGATAAATTCGGTTTTGGCACGTAAACGTGTCAACTCTTGTTAGACGAAATGGTGTGAATAATTTCAACTTTGAATAAGCTACATGCTAATATATGTAATGTATTCTAATTTAATTTAATTAATTCAATTTAAAATAAAATTTGAGCAAATTTTATTCTAGGAAGCATTAGTTACTATATAAAGTAAGTTCTTGAACATCGTACGAAGTCGTAACAGGTATCTTATGGTGTTAAATATTCTTGTAAAATGCAGAAATGAATTACGCTTGTTTTGAAAGTGTTGAAAATTTAACCAACTAATACTGCCATATTCTTCGAAAATTAAATCTCGCACATGAAAAGACTCAAACGTCCGCATTAACTTCTAGCCACGTGAATCATTCGTCTGTACGATTAACAACCTCCTAGCTCGTAAATCTCCAGGTAAGTAAACTGTCTTTACTATTTTAAACAGCTTTTCAGGTCAAGAGCAATTTGGACTAGTTGCTAGTATGCTATAAAACGTGCGAGCATGAATTCGGAAAGGTGATTTACGTGCTGAAATTCAGGGTATTGCTAAAGATTGTTTCTGTGAAGATCTGTATTTTAAAGTGGGCTATTTTAAATACAATCGAGAGGGCCATCTTTTTTTTTTTTTTATTACTGTTCATTACAACTACAACAGATATCAAGATTGAAACTTCAAATTGCGCCTGAGATATTTTTTTTTGCTGTTTGTAAATAACATTCTACCATTTATTAATTCTTCTCTTATATGCGGATGGTAGATCTACTTTTGTTTCGACGCCAATGTTTTAGAATTTTTAGCAGAACATTGCATGGCAGTTCTTGTGAATTTGGGCTAAGTTGGGCCGCATTTTACATGCGGCACTGGAAAAAGCATTGTAATAACTTGACTCGGAAAATTACATAGTGTCTGCTACTTGACTAGGAATCTCAAATATATTTTGAGCATTAACTACTTAAGGTCATTTTATTATGGCGAGGTTTATTCTCGCATGGTGTCAGATTTTGCAGGCGAAGGAAGTCTTTTTGGCACAGAAAGGGATTATAAGGTGCATTACAAATTTACAGACGCCGTCCATCCTTGCGTCTTGTCTCTGAAATTGCCACAACCACAAGGGGTAAATATGACAATAAAGTTCCCAAGAGTAGACTGAATCTAGCGAGTAGACCTTCAGATGTCGTGGGGTGCAAAGTATACGAGTTGTTTGAAACAATCAAACTTATTGATGTGATTATTACATTTTAAAGAAGTTTAAATGCGACGACTTCGTTTTATGGATTTCATTTCAATTTGCCCATTCCTAGAGGCCAGACATCTCAAAGCAATAAGAAGCTAAGAGACCGCAAGACGGAATTTTAATAAAGGCAATATAAAAAAAAACAACTCAAAGGAAAATGTGTGTCTTTATGAAAAAAACACAGAGAGAAAAAGATCAGCAATTGTACAAAATTCATGCTTATTTCTTTCACAAAGTTGGCGGAGTTATTACACGTCCTTTTGTCGACTAAACGTCTTCTTTGAGGTATATTCAAGTTCAAACGTCGAATTCGTCCACGGGCGATAATAATACACGTCAATAAATTATTTGCTAGAACGAGATACTGAGGCAGGAGCGCATAAAACCACCGTCAAAGGAAAAAAAAATCCTCGTTCTTTTTTTCTTGGAGTAAGGTAGGTGTCTTAAGATCGCGAGCAACCGTGTGTGCGAATATCATTTCTGTCTTAGGACCGACGCTTGATAAATAGGTCTCGGTTTCCGTAATCTTTCCCAGTCCCGCTTCATTAATGTGTTTTGTCATGCGAAACGGGTATTTGAGCAAACCCCAGCAGCACAATGAGAAATTAAATATTTAACTCCGGATGTTTTTAGTATTAAGTTTAGTTAAGGAAAAAGGGCAGCAGGATTATCTAGAAGTAATAAATTAGACGAGTTTGCGAAGTAACAGAACTACGTACATTATAAACTAGATTTAAGTCTAATTTATGCTATTTACATGAGTCTAGTAAGACAGTTAACTACTCATTCATTTTCCTATTTAATTTTCTAGTTCGTATGTTACTTGGTATTTCATTTAAAATATAAATAATTTTCACACAATTTTCGCAACTCCTGAACTATATTTTAAGGTGAAACTAGCTTTAAATACATTGATAATACCACAGTTAATTATCAAGATCGTTAAATATTTTTTCCACCTCCATTATTATATTTCCCTCAACAGTGAAAAAGTTAATTTTAATAATTCTCCGTCCACTACGTCCCACTTTGGCTAAACGCAGCGAACACACTTCATAACGGGGTTCCCAGGACCACGTCACTGAGTCGATAAACGAGTTCTGTTGTATTGATGCTTCCTGAGCAAATGGTTTCCATATTTTACGGACATACATAGCAATATGGTGAAATCTAATTAAAAGTAAGTCTTTTAAGAATTAGAAGAGATAATAGATCGAAAATCTCTTTAAACAAGATAATACGATCTTCCTTGGTAGTGTAGAGTATAATGGAAAGTGTCTCTGTATGGCATGTTTACATTTTTAGTTCCTTTTTTGCGAGGCGAAGCAGTGTTGATTACTTTTTCTCTCCAATTTCCCCCAGATTGGGATTTTATTTTCGCCTTGCACATGTAGAAAGGTTGCTCGTTAAAAAAAAGACTACAGAAAATAATTTTAGGTGCCAGAAACAAAAATTAGTAATGTAAATGTCTTTCATAGAATGCAAAACTAAAAATTAAAGAACTAATGCAACTTCAGCTTAAATTTAAGCAGGTAAATCTCGTTAAGGTCGGCCAAAACGATTCGAGTATGTATAAAGCTCACCTAACATTACCTACGGATATTTACAATTCGAAATGATGGTATGCTGACGGATGTTTTTGCATAGTTTCTTCAAAGGACTATGAAAAATATTTTTTCTACGAAGAAATATTTTGAAATAGACAATTATCTTGTTCCTTTATTACCGGAAAGGAAAGAATACAAATTACTCCAAATAGTTCGAGCGTTTTAAATATTTACGAAACAAACGCTTTAGAAAGGAAAATTTTCAAACAAGAAACATAAAACAACATTAATTTCTTATGATCTTACTCATGCTTATTACTTCTTATATGTAGAAACATATTTTTATTATTTTATGAAGTAAAAATTAAATACTATCAACAACCGAATTGACCAGGGAATTCATCCATTATTTATGGGAAATTGATAGGCGTGGCGAACTGGGTTCTCGAGTCCCGAATTTGTCACCGACGTACATATCTGATACATGTAGCGTCCAGAAAAACGTTCCGGGTGTAAATGTATCGGTCGATATTTTCCCAGGAGCGTCAGATTGCTACGAAATTGATGTCTACAGCAATACTGGTGTTGTTTTCTCTATAAATCTTCACCACGTCCACCACCACCATCTATCATTAATTTTGCTATAAATACAATACCGGAAGGAAACTCTCGAATTGGAGTAAACAATAACAACCATAAAGATTTATGAATGACCTATCTTGTTTGATGATGTTATGGTTATGGGGAAGCAAGCAGAATAATACTGTACTTTTGAAAATCACTGTAGTGACTAGCGCTGTTCAGTCACGCGCCTAGCAGCTGTGAGAGAGACACTCCTCCAACGTCGAATACCATGTTATTTCAGCTTATACAGTTTAGCCTCCTTGATTATCTTGGTGAATCAAAAATAGTGCGTTCTTTTGATTTTTTTATATTCGAATTCAAAATCAGTCCAAGAACTGGTCGAGAGATGGCATGGGGAACAGTACCCGATCTTTCTCGCTGCTTTCTTGGCATTAGACTTGGTTTGAGATATCGTTTTATCAATTTTTCCACCATCTTCAACCATCTTCCTATTTTTATCGAGCATCTACTAACCCTTACCGCGCGAAATTTAATTTACATCTCCTTATCTTTCTACGGGCAATTAAACAGCTTTTAAACCATAACAGTGTTTCTAATTACTACGCAACGTTTATTTATCGCGCCCGGGTTACCTAACGACCGAAGCGATCACAGCGTTCGCTCGAGGAGGGTGCAAGAAGGACGTACGGCGCGGCGCCCCCGATATTGATTTAATTAGATTGTAATTCGAACGTAATTACTATGGAGCCCCGAACAAACGCGCTGATTGCATTACGTGAAACTGATACTCGACCAAACAACTGTTGTACCGCTGCGGGCTGCCCAATCTCCGGTCGCCGAGCGTCAAAATATCTTGTCAAGCGTCCAAAACAAACACAAGTACAGAGGGAGTTATCGATTAATGAAGTCGTAAACCAAAACATTGGAAACGCATTATTAGATCATCGAAAATGGATATCAACGTACAGCCGCGGCATTTTCTAATTGCACGATATGTGGTTTATTTTTTGGAATAAATAGATAGATATATAGTGAGGTCCTAAAGTATTTCTTTCCCCTTTACTAACGTTCGGACGACAAAAATGCGTGTTTTTTTATGTCCGGTATGTTTTGTATTTAACACAAAATGGTAGAAAATATTATATAATAAAGAGGTAACATATAGTATGGCTAGAATGAACGTTAATTAGATTAATTAGGGGTTCCGCAAGGACTATCGTTAGCGCCATCTACGCACAACGCAGATAAACAATTTCAATAAGAACCAACGAAATTATTTAGGTGTATATCTGCTTAATGCTTGCTTTTGAAAAGAAACGTATTTATCGTATACGATAATAAGAGGGTGTTAAAGTAGCTAAGGAAGGAAAAAGAAGGAAACGAGAAAAATTGTTACAAAGCTACCTTTAAACATAATTAAATCATGTAAATCTCGTCCTGACGTACCCTCCGGTTTCTACTAAGTACGAGAAAAGAAGGAAAAAATGAAAGGCAATTTAATTTCGTAAAATATTCGTCGAATTTTCCGTTGGTCCTCGGAGAAAAAAATTGGGTACTTTGCGCTTCGCACAGCAGGGAATGCCGCTGGCCGATGTTTATATACAGAAGGTTATTTTATTTTAAGCTGTGTAATGCTTAATAATTCATTAATGTAATGTTGTTGTTACAACATAGTGGTATAATAGCCCATAAACCATTTCCGAATGAGATGGTAGCGTTTTTGAGGTGTTGAATTTATTCAATGGGGAAATTGGAAAAGTTCAATGTGTGACCTGGTTAGTAAAATATATAATTCCGATAGCACCTTTAAAATAATTTAAACTATCTATAAAAGGAAAAATTTGTTGACTAGGACATATTTGATTTGTTTCACATCTACTTTGGCTTTTGGCTTTTGGCTTAGTTAGAGGTGGCTTGATAAAGACTCGCCAAGTTTTAATTACTCGATGGAAGCGTTGCTTGGGTCAAGATGAATCACCACTACATCCTTTAAATTCCAAATTAGCAATTACATTTGAGAAAATTAGAGATATTGGCATGTGAAAACAACTTCAAAGTACATAAGTATGAACGACTTTTGGAAGAAAACGATATTCAGTTTAAAGATTATATAAATTCGATAACTAAAACCTCTCTCAAAAACTGTAAAGACAAGAGATGTTAAGATGTTTGGAAGGATCCAAAATTTACCCGTACTATAATCTTGATATTGGAATATAAGGATATTGATGGTAGCTAGCTACCTTTGCCAGAATTGGACCAATTAGGCTCCTTTTAGACCACCATCACTAAGTGCCATTTCTCCAACTACATTCGAACGTCATATTACACCAAACTGCTTTCTGGATGAGGCTATCATGAGTGTTTCTAGAGATTAGGCTAAAAAAGTTTTTGGGTTCAATAATCGCTTGTGTATCGAACGATAACGTGAGTCCCAGAAAATCCCAGAAAAATTTGCTTGCGAACTATTTCACCAGCATGAAGTTTAGTTAGGAAATTTCAATAATATCATATCTCTAAGTTATAGCTACCTTAATAAATCTCAGTTCAAAATTGAACATCTCTAACACTTCTGAATTTCTAAATTCTCTAATTTAATTTGGGAAGCGCTCTTGAAGATCAAGAACTGTAAAGTATCCTCCTAATTGCAAGGTCCTTAAGCGATCGTAAATAGGGCTTACGTAATTCAAAATTTCCGGCTATAAAAACGCAAATACGCGGGACGCCTTCAACTTTTACGAGCTACCGTCTTACAGGCTTTCTGGCGGGTCTAGATTGCGTCTACTCGCCTGTCATAGATCTATTTTATTGTCTTATATCCATAAACCGTGGACGATGAGCATCATCCGCGGTCGGGGATTTGTAATTAGTAATTTCGCCACGCTCCCTCGTTCAATAAAACTTAGCGGTTCGTGAGCGCGAGAACGCTTCTACACGGTTCCGTAGCGTTCCAGTATTTTATACGTTATTTTACGCAACGTCCTGCGTGATTTTCCGTAACGCGAACAAGGTTATAGAGGGGACGGGGTTCGTTTTACGCGAAGCGGCGAAGACGGATGGTTCTGAACTCAATGATTGTGGTGGTTTTCCGTTATGACTTACTCGCTCCTTGTGGAAAATAATTGAAGAATTAATTCGGATGTTTTAATTGAAAATTGTAATCGCAAGCGATTAGAATGAAAGGGATTGTTTCTGGAATAAATTAATTTTGTGGATGAATAAGGGGAAATTGGATTTTTACAAAAAGAAGGCGTTTTCGTTTCTTGGTTTTTCGGAGCTAAAACTTTATGCCCAAATGTATCGTTCAAATGATTTTAAATAAAGTATATTTTCAATTCTACAGCATAACCTTGGGATTTCTTTGTATGGGGCGTTATTAAAGTGGCGGTTCTTCCTAAAATGCGAAATAAGGGAGTTTACAAATATAGTTAGATCCATCCAGGGACACACTGTACGTAAATACGTATCTATGGGTACATATAAATCTGTATGTGAATACTGAAATGCAATTCAACGTGAGCTATCTAAATCTTACGGTACACATTTCACAACATTGATTTTATCTGTCATTTATTGGCCTTTCCTCCAATGGAAACCTTATAAATGCGAATAAAATTCAAAATTTTAGTAGTAAACACCTCGAGGCGTCGCCGCACTGGAGGTGAGTTATAGTCAAAATACTGGTAGGTACGGTATATCGACGTAACAATCTAATTTTACGTGGCCCCGAAGAGCTGCTTCGCCGACGCGCAAGAGAAAGGAGACGAGAATGGAATAAGACGCAATTTGATGAAAACGACGTTCGAATTGGCTTTGCAACATAGATGCGAGATCGATGGAAATACGTCTTGAGGTATAATGGCTAATGTGGCAACGAATACGAGTTTTTCTGTTTAGAATGTCGATGGGGCATTTTGAAGTTCTTTCGATTGAATTAATCCGGCCATTAAAGTACTTTTTGCGTCCTTGTCAAAGCTTGGAACTAAAATGTTCTAATTCTAAAAAGCTGCAAAGAAGCTAATGAATTAATCCGTATTTAAATTAGTCCATTCTCCGCTGTTAAAATGAGTCATAAACAATTTACTTAACTTCAAATTTACAAAATCACAACTGACAACTATCTCACTTACCATCCCCCGAATTTAAAATCAGGAAAATTTGAAAACGTGTTGGCAGATGCAATCACTGCCTCCATTCGGAATAAAGGATTTATCTTCATCACGGAAAACTTAATCTTCTATTTAATTTTATTTGCATCTAAAATCCGCCACATAATCCAAGAAGCAAGCAAATAGTAAATCGCAAATTCACCAGAACCACGTATTTGCACGTACATTTCCAGGAATAAATGTTAAAGTTGGTCCCACAATGCATTACACGTACGGAAGTAAGACAGAAGACTGCTTAGCTTCAGTTTAAACACACGAATATTTCGTAATAGGCTTACATAGAGCGAAAATCTGACGTCTCTACATTTATTTCGTCTTACCGAGAACTTAATTAAGTGAACATGTATTAGCTGCTTGATTGTAGCGTGGCAAGTAAGTCTATTAATATTTAATATAATTTAAATTTGACTAATTAGTACTCGTTTGTTGTTAGGATTTTTAGGTGCTCGTTTATGTTTAAGTGGCCATAATATTAATTAGGTAAGGGGGACCGGTATCCATCGTATATTAAAAATCAGCTATTTGCTACTTCGTCATAGATGTCTTGGGAAATTGTTTCTTTTTCGGTCTTTCTAAGCCTTCGTTTGAGCATTTTTACTTGGAAACTGTAAAATTGATTCAGAAAGAATTTGCCAATCTTCCAGGAGGCTTCAAATTTCCATCTTTTACATTTAACTTTGTTTTCTTTTCCTGATGGGGGTTTGATTTCTAACTTCAATTAACTTGGGAATGTTATAATAAATCCTAAGAAGAAGCTGACCTAACAAAAGGACGGCATTTTTTATCCCAGATAGCGATCACCACACCTAGTCATCAAAATTCATTATCGCTCGTGTCATCGCAATTTTCATTTGCATATTGAATTATTAGATGTTACGTTGGCCGCGCAATTGAAAGTCAATATTTCGATAAAATCGATACACGTGCTGCGGTGAGGCACGGAGAATTCATTTAACGCATTACAAAAACGTTAATTTTTATTGGTGTCCGAAATGTAATTGAATTTTCGTTATACAATAAACGGAAACAAAGCGCATAACGATGATGACAGGTTTTAATGCTTATTATTTAAGCAATTGGAGAAAATTGCGTTAATTAAATGTTTATGAAACGATCCTTTTGAAACTTTTAAACGCGATTTCTATTTATTTAAATACACCAAAAATCTCTATGAAATCGATAATACTATCGATAGCACAGGACTATCGGTATGTGCTACCGAAACTATCGATAGTATTAGATAGTCACTATCGATATAGTCCATCGCTATTTAATATACATTTAATGTAAAAAATCCAGCATGAAAACTCACTGCCATTAGTGGCATGTAAAGTGACGGTCGGTTGATTTTGTTCCTAACATGCAAACTTGCAAAACGTTATTAAAGATATCTACAGGTGATAATCCCAGATCTATGAGCTCAATTAGAAAACAATATTTCATATTCCTTCTACGACCCTGAACTTGGTGCATTGTTTTTAGAAAATCTTCCGTCATAATTTCGTCTACCACTCGAGCCACTACAAGCGACTTTTCTGGATGCAAGGTAGTGTACGCGTACGTGTATACATCGGTAAAATCAGACCGCGTTCGAAGTCCAGGCAAGTGGGTAGGAAACCGAGAACGCGCTCAAGAGTCCTGGCTTCCCGCATGTATGTTTAATAACGCTCTATATATAGGGCACAGCGCACAGGTAGGATGGAGGTAAACGATCAATAATACCCCACCTGTTCCAGAAAGCCTCCGGCTGTACCGTTAGCGCGACCGCTGCTGCTGGAGCCGACCAGAGTGCGCCGCACCGTTCTATGCGTACTTATGTTACTTCGGTGTCTTTCTCTTGTACCTTTTGTTCTGCTTACTACCTTTCGTAGTGCGCTAGATGAGGGCCGCAGCGTTAGCCGGTCCTTTTTCGCGACTGTTAAGGGAAGGCTGCATTTGAAATGATGGGGAGATGGTGGAGAACCAACAGGTCCCCGGAGGAATCGATAAATCGCTCGTTTTCAACGTATCTAAGACGGATGGAAAGCTATTCTGTACACTTAAGGGGAAAATGATCTTATCGCGTCTCCGTGGACATTTTAATTAAGTTGAAACGAAGTAAATTGAATTAGGTTTGAAATGTCTTCCATAAAAGGAAGATTTTATCATCACGCTTCGGCTTAATCATAATCTCAGTCTTTCTAGTATTCCTTGCAATTTTTATGTTTATTATTTATTATTTTATTTATTATTTATTATTTATTATTTAATTTAATTTAATTTTTTGTTCTTATTTAACGTACGTGTACATCGCTTTGAATTATTTTGAAGCATCACTGAATCAATTTTGTGCATTTGTCAACAACGGGCTCAAAGTATTAACGAGGTGTTAGGAAATGTGATGGAAATTCATGGCGTTGTTTGTCTTTTTCTACGTGTGCTACGATTCCTGTTAATTACATGTACTTATTTCCATAATACGCAGATATCCATATGTAATGCACGTGTAAAGTTTGCAGTATGCCTGTCAGTTGTCGCGAGCGCACGGAACGCAGCTGAGACAGAACTTCGTCGAACGCCTAACCCTGGCCGAATCGTGCCGTATTCGTTAATTTAGTATTCCATGCATATGCAAAAGCAAGTTAGGCTTCCATAAATTTGCATGATACTACCTATTACCCGACTCGTTTCGAATTATACGTTGTTGCCCTATCCCGAGTCTGTATACTAGAACGAAGAAGATGTTTGCTCAAAATAAATATTCATAATCCGGCGAATATTCCTCCTCGTTTTTCCTGGTTTCTTATTCGCGTGCGTCCCCACAATGAAAGCCTCTCTGTATACCCCCGCGACAATATTTTATTCCGTTTATTCTGTGTCGTTCTTCAATTTTTTTCTCGGCGTGCCATTAATATTACTTAATCTGCGAGAGGAGGCCAATTTCTACCGGGACATTTTAAATTACTGGAATACTTTTCAGTGCAGTCACCTTTGACCTCTTAAATTTCTTTTGAACATAATGCCTGTCCAAAAAAGTTTCATTTTGCTTTTAGAAAGGAGAATGATTTAGATTTGATTGACATAAAACCTTAAATTGTGATTGAGAATTGATTCCAGCACATCACGGATGCTTTTGAAGTACATTTTTAAGTTAAATTAAATTACTTTTTTTTATAAAACGCATAAAAATAGGTGCGTCCGCACTTTTAATTCACTCTGTATACTCTTCATTGTTTAATAAGCGATTTATCAATGGCCTGATTTTCTTTATCTTTGGCATATTTTAACTTCACGGAAAGAGACGTCACTAAGAACACTAAGGCTGGTTATAGTTTCCAACTTTAATGGATTTAATATGTCGCTGAAAATACTATTGTCAAAGAAGTTGGAAGCGGTTTCAGTTAGTAAATTTCCAGTAAGTGAATGACAATACGTTGAAATCTATTCCATTATTTTGTCACCAAGAATCGAATGCCACCCTTGCATGAAGTTCCGAAGTTACGTACCCGCCCATGTACATATTTAATTCCGAGAATTTCCAGTTCCCGAAACTATCAAATAGTTCCCATTCAGGGTCAAAGTTTGCACTGAACGGAAATTCACCCCCATTAGAAGCGATCTTAACGATCGCATACAATTCGCACGTATAGAAGTGGTGAATTTGGCACCTCTCGTGGGGTGTCTCAAGTTCTACGTTCAACGTGGGCGGCCTTTTCGACGTGCTACGTAATATGTTGGCACTTCAACGGGGAACCCTTGTTCCGTAATATAGGCGACAACCGGAGTTATAAATACCGATGCACTCGCCGTGTAATTTACTGTGTCAAACTTGCGGAAGCGTCCATTGAAACTTCGATAAAGCAGTTCCACCTCGTTTTCGTATGGACGAACAGTAATGATGTGGTAATATATTTATTCTGGGACCGTTATATTACTAGCAACTCTATTAGACGTCGGTGCGCTGATGAAGTCGTTTCCTAGATTTATACGTGCATACCAAATCGCGGATACAAGAGACGATCCAGCGCATATAAATTTAGCGTGCGCGTATAGAAATGTTTTCCTAGACCAAGGAAATATGTTTCCTTGAAAATAGAAGTAACCGTTCCTTTGAAAACGATAAGCGCAGTACATAAAATGAAATAATATGTTCTTGAAATTATCATATTAGAATCCCTGCAAGTTTCCCGAATTAACTCAATTACTTCTTCCTCGAGGAAAATACGAAAACCCTCCTGATATTTAAAACTCTCGCCTCTTTTTGTGCATTCCTTTTTTGCGTGTACGTGAAATTGTATTTTTCCTTAAGCACTCAATCTTATTTCGGCGAAACCAGATTTAGGATGTCTTTCTGTCGGAAATCGGATGTTCAGACCGTCTAGCTACTTTTAAATCCTCCGCAGCAACGTTTGTACCGAACCGTATACCTCGTTTGATACTTTAAGGAGTTTCTTTCGAAAGAGACTTCGCCCAACCAAGTTAGGCTTTTTCCGGTTGTTTTTTTTTGGGGGATTATGCGCTTACCGGTCCCTAAGACTAATAATAATACTTGGCGAAGAGCAGAAATGTTACTTTTGAAGCAAGGCAAAGTAGCGAAAGTTCTGAGTTTTATTATCCTAGATTTTATTGTACTTTTGGTCTCGGATCAACGTTAAAGGTATTATCTTAACCTTTTTTTCTGTTATATTCCTTAGTTATCAGGGCGAACTTCAATGTTTCTTGAATTTACTTATGCATTAATTATGGTTAAAATTAGTGAACTTGGAGCTTAACCATGATTGCAGTTTCATTGGTACGCATTGAGATTACATAAAAACAACATTGTGGAAATGATAAATAAAAAAAAATCAACGCTACTTAAGGTTAGCTCTCATTTTTCTAACCTAAATTACATAAATACTTATGTACATCAAATCATTACTCTACCTCATAGAAACATTTTATCCAACTATCTTATAACAAGGAAAAATATTAGGTCGTTCCATTACCCTAACCACTACCACTAGGAAATAAGCCAAACGAAACAAAAGACTTCGTCGTTAACAAGAGAATCACCACGGCCGTCTGGATTTACGCGTTCTGCAAACGCCAAACAATGGAAACCGTTAGCGGACTGTTCAAACTACCAGCAGATAAATGTCAGACGCTGTTTCAGCATGTGGATGCGTAGTGTTGCCAGCGGCTAATAATACTGCAGCAATAGCAGCGGTTGCATTGTCGCCATTATTGGCTAAAATGGGATTTTCACGTTGTCAGTCCGTTCCTTCTCCGGTTTCGTTCATTAAAAAAAAAGCCTCCTGTAATTACAACCTTCTATACGTTCTGGTTATCGTCGCTGTGAAAGCGAGGTTTCTTCTCTTCTTCAACGTTGGGAGAAGGCGTCGCAGGAAGAAGAACTGTAGCCGCTTCGTGTTGCCGTAAACATCGATGACGTTATTAATATAAATCCGGTGCTCCCGGGTTTCATCGAACCGGCACCGTAGCAAAGATCCTCATTTCCTGTGGGTCCGGATGGGATTATGGAACAATTGTGAAATAAGAAGGTGACTCCTCGGGATTTTCAACGTCTCTCCGACAAAGAAACGTGGAAGACACGCGCTGAAATTTTCCCCTTTGGAAAATGGTAGGGAATGTCAAATTTATACCACGACGTATATACAATGGCATTTCTTTCCGATGAGAACTGTAGGTGAACTAATGAGGGAAAAAAAGGAAAAATTATATAAAAGGATGTCAAATATTTTTTGGAGGACCTTTATAATATCTTCTAAGCTACGAATTATACTCGTTATTTTCTGGAATATTTCTAGCTTCTCTGATAATGGATACGTAGTGGGAGTATTCTATAGTATATAGTTCACACGAAGGTGGTCTTTTTAGTTTCGCATATACGACAAACAGGATGTTTTTCAAAGTATTCTCCACATAGATTAAAGGCTTCGACCTATTTGTTATCAGCTCCGCTTTGAGTTCCTTTAACAGTTTCTAATGATCTGCACCTTACGATTTAGTTATGGGAGGTTGACTATTATACTTTCACGAGATCATCGCAATAAATACTTCTTACACCAACGTTTTCTTTTTAATACAAAAATATTTAAATCCAGTGTAACAGCAATACCAAACAATATGGAATCGGAAAAGCATTCTCCATATCTCCTCCAAAAAAATAAACTTTCGCTCTCCGATGTGTACTTGTTGATTTATGCATTCGCCAGCAAGCATTACATCATCGACTTATCGAACAAACAAATCCATTGGCATAATCCTCTCGTTTATAAGCGCTCTCTCTATGGAAATTCAGCGGTTCCAACTTTTGCATTGCAAATAAGAATGAAACTGTGCGTGAATGGTTCCCAGCAAAAAATATATATATTGGTATATTTTAGATTTTTAGACCTAACAACCGTAACGACAGTGACGAATGCTCTGCTCATGATCTGCACTAAAACGCCAACTTCAGAAGAAGGTAGCTTAAGATTCTTCTTTATGTTATGCTGTTATTCTTTAATAACCACAACGCAACCCTTTTATTTAAAGGAACATGCAAAAATGACAATGCCTACGTTATTTAACTAAAGACAATAAAGCTTATTATTATTTCCTCTCATTTCCAACCCAAGCAAACATAACAAATCATAATTTTACAGCGTGACATTTATCAACACGCAACATTACACGGAAAGGAAATCAAATACGTCGGCATATTTGAAAATTTATATCCTCAAACATATCGATTCGGGCAGCCACCACCTGCCAGCTCCGACATCTTAATCTCCGTCAGTTCGTAATGGCGTTTTGGTCTAAAGTCACAAATCGATAGCCCCATTTGTCATCTCACCCTTCGACAACAAACATTCGCTGGGTTGGACATTCTACTGTACCCCTCGTCCGCTAAGGACTAATCCTTTTTAAGAAGTTCATTTCGACCCTACGCGACAACTCTCTTCCGTGCCCCCCATATAAATCCTTACGAATTCGCAAGGAACGCCGTAGGATTGTCGCCTTGTTGCAAAAAGACGTAAGCTAAGGTGTAGCGTACTACGAAAATCAAGTTGAAAAGTCTTCGAGGGTGTCCTTGAAAGAAAGTTTTAAAACGTTTGACGTGTCGCGGAAATCGTTTTCTGGGTTGGAAATTTATCGTACTGATGCGATGTACGGAAGTGACTGCACTTTTCTATTTTCTTAAGTGAAAAGTGAGCTTTCTGTAAGATTTTCTTAAACGGGAAACGCTGTAATTTGATAAGGCATGCTAATGAATTAAAAATATATTTGAAAAATAATTGAATGATAAGTCCAAATACAACGTATTAACGGTAGATATTTTAACTGTATAACTGCTTTGAATTAGACTTTTGGTGTTGCTAGCGAGGAACAAGTTAAGCATAATATTTTTGGTCATTATTCTAAACCTACGGTTGAACACTGCACTGCATCAAAAAAGTTATTAGAACCAATTGTTAATTGGACTGGAATGTTCTATTTTTCCAATAGCGGGAGCTGCTTTTATATTAAATATGGCGATTTTTTGAAAGAAACTTTCACAGTACTGCGTAACTATTAAAAAGTATTACCGTCAACTGACTTCACAAATTAGAAAAACAAAAAAATTATAGAGGCCTAAACGTTAGTATTTTCTTTATGTAAAACACCGACATTTTTCAAGTGTTTTTTCACTTTTTTTGGCCCTTAATTTTTGTTTCTTTTGTTGTTAATGATGTTTTTTTTTTTTTTTGTAAACTGAAAGGATAATCAATGGAATAAGAGACAGACTAAAAACATCAATATTTAGGTATAGATTAAAGTATCTACAAATTTCGCCTCTATGTACACTACCGGTTAAACTGCAAATTGTAAACGTCCATTGGACAATCCGCTTATAAAATCGTTAGATGTTTACGCGTGCTGATTTGGGCGAGAGCCGTCGAAAAGAGATCGGAATTGCACAACACATTTGGGGTCACCGTACATTTAGTACATTCGTGGCTCATTAAACCGCAATGTCCGCAAATGGCTAGATTCAATACTACGAGCGAAACAGTAAATTACAGATCGACGTAACAGTATCCAATCTACGCTTGATAGAAAAGAACAAAAATGTAATTAAAAAAGATGCCATTAAAAATTTGAAGATTTCAGCTATCTTCCTTTATTACTCCCAATATTCTTTTATCCTTTAATTAAATCGAATCCTGTTTATAGACAACTTGTATAATTCCCGTGAGATCTAAGCAAAGCTTCACGTCCTATCGCTTCTTCAACGTCGAATAGGGTCGACGATTGTAAATCACCTGACTGACTTTTTAGCGCACTATTCATCATTTTGGCGAAGGCGTCTTCAACGGGCCAAGCTTCCGAAGGCGGCAGCACGGTCAGGAAAAGTCGCACAAAAACATACCCAGAACTCCGCCATCAAATTGATCGATTAGTTTCGCGTTGTATTCCTCAACCTTTGTCCTCTGATGGCTGACATATAATGAGGATAAAATTCCGTGGAGTCCAACGTAAAGATAGTGCAAAAAAAGTAAAGATATAGCAGATGGATCATTTTTCGGCAACACGGTTTGTTGTTCGATTAGTGTTAAAGTTAAATGTGTGGTGGTAAGATGTATTGTTATTTGTTAATAATTGTATATTCTTTTGTTGCCAATACTTTGTGAATTGTGAACGCGAGTTCCGCATTGAATTTATTATTCTACAATGAGGTCGCAAAATAAGTTTTCCTCACTTTCGACTCAATTATAAGTACGAATAATACGAGGGTACCCTGAAAAGTTTCCAGCCACAGAAATAGATTTTCTTTTGTCAAATTCAAAGTTTTATTTTTTAACCTAGTCTCCTTGTAAATCAATACTCCTTTTTAAGGTTTAGAAATGTCAATTCTAAAACTTTTTTCCCAATGGTGTCAACCTTTTTCATGCCCAAACACACATGTTCCTTCGAGATGCTCGGAGCCTCTGCTATTTCTCTAACCTTAATTCGACAGTCATCTAGCACCATTTGATGTTATTTTGAAACTATTCAGACCACCCTCGTAGATGAATTGCTAGCTGTCTACGAATCAGGAGAATTGAAAATTGACGATTTGGGGATGAAGTGAGGATGAGCAGGGAAAAGCCTCGAGTTGTATTTATGAATTTGAACAATTCTGTATTGAAATATTTCACAAAAAACCGTTGGAATTCACCAGTGCTAATAAAATAATTTAATAGTTTCATTTAAGGTTTTTATAGCCACATGTATCATATTATAGTTAGTATAAATTTTTAAATCAACAAGGCTCAGGGTGAATGGAAAATTTCTCAGAACCTATTAGCGAAAATAAAATATATAAACTTTAATTCCAGTTACGCGTCCCCGTAAAGTATGCGAATAAATAAATATTTTCCGTATGCGAATCTAAGGCCGAACTAACCTGAATAAATGATCTATAACAAATTTTATTTTAATACTCCCGAAAAACCATTACCGAAACCACTTTACCTACGAAAAATCAAAACTAACACCTTGCATATAACTTAAATATTGACGAGACGCATGATTTTAACGCGGGCTCGTAAACGTTGCATATGTCGTTTAATCGGCCATAAAAATTATCCATTTACACGTTGTATAACGACCAGTAGTATAAAATGGAAAATAGATTTACGATTCGCGCCCGAATACGACTCATTTATCGGATAAACCGCGAATTCTAATACGCGAACGTGCAGCAAATCCATAAAACAGTTGTACATATTCGAATAGATGCAGTGCACAATGCGAATATCTCTATGTATCTCTTGTATTTTACCAAAAGCATTATTGCACTCACAATGCCCGAAAACTAAGTTATCCCGTCGCTTGCGCAAACGTTTTGCATTCGTGCATTTCACTTATGCGGGATAATTTGAAACTGGATGTGACGTTCCAGCATTAGAGGGCATTCGCTCCTTGTTAGTTTAAAATATGTATGCATTTAGGTACTTTACTGCAGAGGAAAGCAATTGTATAACACAAAGGGAAACGAGATCTTCTCTCTTTGACCATGTTGCCAACAAGCTTAAACCCAATTTCCCGCTGCGCACATTAAAAATTTCCCATTTTGTCCGGAAACTTCTAATTTAAGTGTAACAATAACTCACACATACGATCGTTTTTTTTCTACTTTCGATGGAGCATAAAATAAAAACAAGTGTAAATAACAAAATAATTTTATTAGGTCAAGTAGAATCGATATAATCACCGTGAAAATTAAGACATTTGTTGCATTAATGGACGCTCTACATAAAAGGTTGCCGCTAGCATGATAAATATATGATATGATAAAAATATGAGACATTTATAAAGTTTTGTTAAGGTGTATTTAACAACAAATTAAACCAAAAAATATTCGTCCTCAAAATATTCACATTCCAAAACCGTATTCGCAGAGTTCTATCTTTGTCAACTCTATGCCTGGAAGTTTTAGGCCATGGTCCTAAGCCAGGTAATAAAGTGTCTGAAGGAAATGGTAAATCCATGGTAGCAATATTACGCACCTCCCTACCGAACTTCGTGCAAAAGTTTATCCTATATTGACTAAAGTGCAAACGGCAAAATAGAAAAAATTCAATAATTCATCGATGTATGAGGTCAAGCAGTAGACCCCACACAGGTGAATTCGAAACTGGTGTGTTACTGCTGGGCTGAGAAGCCGAGCAAAGGTGACCCTGGTCTGGGGAAGGACATCGAGGGAATGTAAAGACAGACAAATTAGCCCGAGTAGGCACGTCAACTGCTGAAAATCGCACAATGCACGCGGTAGGAATAGGATAAGATAAAAAATCTCAAGACTGGTGGAAGATCATTCCAGGTCAGAGACAGGCTAAGCAATTTCTGATTGAACACAGACCTATTTACAATGGACCTATTAAGCAAAGACAGGAAGTCTATTAGAACAATAGTGGGCTTATTAATAGGATACTGTGCGCTCAAGAAGCACATGAACAATCTGGACCTGACAGAGATAACAGCATGTAGATTCTGCCAAATGCTGCTCATGTGCTGTGCGTCTGTATTGCACTGGTAGGAGAATGACTCTCAAAAATAGGGTCGAAATACCCAAAAGCCGAAGTACTGTTAAATCTAGCAAAGATAGATTTAATTGATCTAATGAGAGAGGAACCACGATAGATCTGAAAAGGTCGTAGTGGGATAGGTCAAAGTCCACCTCGGGTAATCTAATCTAAACTAACCCGCTCTAAACAAGCATTTTGCTAATTTATTACAATGTAGGCAGTGCATAGGTATAGCTTGACAAGCGTGTATCATCTTCACATTACCCTATTTAATGTGTAATAAAGAACTTCTATTGTTTCAGCAACAATAAGAAAACTATGTTCGATAAGTGCGTTCCAAATACCACAATGAAAAGTCATAAAGCTAATGGAACAGACGCTACGCCATCCGTATACAAAGAACATCGCTGTTATTTTTTATTATAAAACATCTCCCATTTTAAAGTTACTTCACGTACTTCAACAATATCGCCTATTGAGACGCATCAGCATAAAATATACCAAATACTAAAGCGTTATAATAATATAACATAATTTCGGTTTTAAATCTGATATCGAGCGCGCAAAACAAGTTTATGACCATCCATTAGAAACTTTGAACTGTGAAAGCTATATGTCGTAAAAATTAATACACCTACTTCAAGAATGGTGAATTTTTATCTTTTTTCTTTATTTAAGTGTGTTTGTTATCGATATACTTGGCTCTTTTTTTTAAGTAAATAAGAAAGGATGTAAAATTTGAATGAAATGATTTAATGGTTACTTTATTAAAACTTTTATATCACAAATTAAAATATTTTTTAAAAAGTTTAAACATGTTTCGTTTAGAAAAATCGGTAATAACGAAGTTGCAGGTGTTTTTACGTTAATAAAAGAGATGCAATTTCGCTCAATTTCGATCGAATTTGATCGTCTGCCTTGTCGGACCTTAAATTTATACAGTTTGGGTCTATTGCTGGGTCTAGGGTTCATTTACATTGTGGACTGCAAACCACTCGCTGTGAGAGGCTCATGGTTAGGGAAAGCGTCTTTTCTCTGACGAGTCCAGATTCGCTCTTATGTGGAGGAGATGTAGAGAAGTGTACCTTGAAAGAAACGTAGCTCCACGTGTGCCATTTGGAGTAGAGGCGTTACGGTTTGGGGTGGGATATCTTTAAACGGTCGCTTCGAGTTAGTGGTTTTGAGAAATCAATTCGTTGATATCATTCTGAATGGAAGGATTTTGGGTGTGGTTTCTAATTGCTCGAACAAACGACTTGGATGAAAGGTTCGAGCAATTAAAGACGTCAAAATTACGTTGGTGATGACTTACCTCGTCTGTTGACGTAAAAGATCTGTAATAATAGTGTTCCGATAATTTATATCGCCCGTTATATCTACACCATTTATATAGAATATGCCTACGGAATTAACATTTGTACCTCGAACCAATAAATTAATTAATCTAATACATTTAACGGGAAGTGGAAAGTGGAACATGTTTAAATTGTAAAATTGTAGATTTCGTGTTAATCCTTTCAATCCGACATGTAAATTATCGACAGGTAATACGCGATCAGCATAAACTATATGTACGGGAAGTTTATATTATTATTAATAATAGTAGTAAAGTAGAATAGACATACGTGGAAAATATATGTAACATGTATATATATGTATGTGACTACATACATAGGTGTTTAGGATATCCTATTGCCCGCTGTAATATATTCGCAGATGAAATACGATATTTTATGGAAGCTATTCTATAAATACGTTCAACGTTCGCGCTGCATTCGATTCCGACCGTTTATGGCTCCATTTTACTGATCTATTCCGTTCGACTAATACATATTTCATCGCAAGTATTATTTACGAGCAAACGGCACTGTTTTATGGGGGCATTAGGCGTTAGTTCACTTTGTTATAAAATTGCATCTCTTTTGGAGAGAATTCTGCATCCGGTCTAACTATAACTTGCGCTAATACAAGTTTGTCATAGCAAATTAATTCCTATATGTTGATAATGGCACTTTATGGGGAGACATAGAGTCTTGCTTGCTTACCCAACAAATACAAAATAAAAAACAAGTAGCGTGTTCAATTCTTCGGAAGATAATGAAAAATCGTATTTTATATTAAGTAAAAAAAAAATGTATTAATTGCTTTAGCAGCAAAAGGTATTTACTAAAGGTAAGTAAATAGGTTTGTTAAGGACTTAACATTTTATTTTTTGTTTTATTTTATTTTACAAATGTAACAATTTTTATTTATTTGAAAGTAATATTTTGTTTGTGTCTATTTTATGATAAATTGAATGTTTCTTTTGTTTTGCGTTGTATAAATTTATATATTCCATATTTAGCATCATTTAAACTTTAACGTGTGCGCCTTCAATGTAAAAATACGTATAATTTCTTGTAAAGTAAATATTTAAAATTCGTCAATGTTCTAATTAAAAATATCTTTAATAGTCATTTATTATATCTGTTTGATGAAGTTCCTGCTAATTCACGTATCAGATCGAGCCCTAAGTAAGGAATGTCCGCCAGTTACCGCCGGTAACGTACACTTACGTACAAGCTATCGAAACTTCGTCGGAAGTCGAACGTACGTTCGCTTGTGAGTCGCGCAGCGCTCAGACCCGCACTATCGTTGGTTTCTGATTTTTCCGCTTTACATGGGAACAGCAGCTCGGAGCAAGATATTAGAGGTGGTGTATCAAATAAGTACACAAAATAACGCGAGCGTCTGGGTAGCCGTGAGTTGTATAGCATCTTTTTGCGGTAGTGATCGGCTATTTGCTGCTGTCGCCCAACCAGACGCTCATGCTCCGGTAGGGTTTTGTGGTGGCCCTAGCGAGGCCCAAACGAGGAGAACGTAACAAGGTTCATTTTTAATAAATAGTTTTACTTATTTGTGATAAATAAACTTAGATCATTTACTGCGATTCATTTGGTTGTACATTTATAACATAAGTCTGGCATAATTTTTAGCACTATTCTTATTATTTAATAATTAGGAAGAAAGGCTATACAAACAAGACAATTTAAAAGCAATACGATCCAGAAACGGCAGGTATTGAATATTTTTACAAATTTATTGCAATATTAAAACATCACTCGCTACGATTAAATTAATTCATGAACTAGACGCACATTACTCAATATAACGACCTCCTCGTAACTCACACCAGATAATTCTCGGATAACCAGCAGCATTCTAGTTTCTGTTTTAATAGCCCGACTGCCATTGCGTATTATAAAAACATCTTTTTATTATCGTCCTTAATGTTCGCTAATTCTAAGAGATCAAAGAGATTCTTGGCGTCTGTCGCGATTATGCGCTTTAATACCGCTTCTGAGGACAGATTTTCGCTTTATTGCGGTGCGTAACTTTCCGGAATGCCATTTCCGTTAATCGTCCGTGGAAAATAATGCGAGAAGTGCCAGTAAAATTCAAGTAACGTTACGTATGTTCGGCAATTGGGTACTTAGAGAATAATTGCTCATCGTCCCACCGATTAATGCCCAATGATGGAATCGCACGAGGTGCAACTTTGTTTTGATTTTAACTCCGGCTTTATTCTGGTTTAGTTCGAATGGAATCTGTTTAAACTAGATACTTGTTTAAGTATTTGAAAGAGAAAGATTCGTCGTAAATGACTCAATTTTAAAGGTTTTAATGGGTGAGTCATGTAAAGGCAGCTCTTCGAGATGTTTAAAGGTAATTACTTAAGTAATTTAAATGCGTTTAAAGCATCTGGTGTATCATTTCTTATAACATTGAATAGACAGGAGTTCCTATTCCAGTTCTAAATATACAAATTTATACTCTTTTAGTGTATTTTTGTATCTGCAAGTTTACATTTTGTTTGTCTAAAAATTCTCGTGACCTCTTGCAATACTTTGGTATTTAAAATTAATTCAAATGGTTACGTTTTGAAACCACATCGCAGAATGTCCAATTACATCGGCTTTTTTAACTATATAATTAATATATATAGGCTGTTTCTTGAAAGACGCTGCAAGCTATAACTTCTTTATTTCTTGTCCGAATGTAATGAACTAAAGAACCAGCTATTAATTTTTTATCGACGAAAAAAGATCTATCTCGTTGTTCTTACCTATAAGCATAAGATATCCGGAACAATTCAAAAGAAACCTTACCGTGGTTATAGAAATTGTGACTGGATGTTGCCGACTAAAGAAGCATCTCTTTGGATTGTGATTAAACACAGACCTGACCTGCAGGAACACCTTTTTGGGTAGATGCCTAGCGGTGTTAATAAAAAGGACCCTCTTGGGCGAACAGGAGTTTCATCTAGCCAACAATCTTAGGAAACATTCTGACCTATTCCAATGGATTGATTAATGTCGTAAACAGCTCTCCACTAGTCTGAATGCTATCATGCTTTTGCCTTCTCATTGTACAAGCTTGTTTTCCTAAGTTGCAAGCTTCGATTTCCTTTTCAAAAAAAAAACGAAACTAAAATAATTTCATCGCTATTTGTTGAAAAGCAGACGTACCTAAATGCACAAACAAAACAAGAAAATGGAAAATAATTTCCCAAAAACGCCTACAGAGCAAAACATTGTTAATCATATTCGACGATATTTCAACATTTCCAATCTCAAATTAATACTTCCAGTTTCTGTTAATATACCGACATGTTTACGTTCGGGACGCGTGTAGAAAATTATCGGACAAATTACAGACAGCTAATAGGAACGCCAAAACATATTTCGGCCGCTATAAACACTCAATAATTCAACCGCTAATAAGAGATCTTCCCGGAAAATCACCTATGTATGTATATGTTGTGTACGTAGTTAGCTAGGCGCAGGCGGAAGTCGTGGTTCCAGCGCGCCGATAAGTTCGCAAACTCGTTAATACTCATACCGAGATACGGCTCTATAAAGAGGGGCGATCTTGAAACGTCGGGAACTTCGTACTACGTACATCCTATTGTAGCTTTCTGATGCAACGTTTGCGGGAATATCCTAGAAAAGATCGTGGATTAGTCTTTGGAGTCTATTTTGGACTTTCCTACGATGATTCTCGATAACGAGGAGTAACACGTGGATTGTAGAACACAGGAATTTCTTACCGCAACAGAAGTTCTGCTCAATTTGCTGAGAAGCGAAAACAATTGTAGGATTCTGTTTGCTTATCTAAGCATTTCATAGAAACAGCCAGATGAAAAACTAAAAGCTTTGCTTTTGCTAGACACATCTTACTTATTTATAACATTATGCGCTTCAATAGACGATATATTGATTTTAAATATCTCCCGCTGAATATTGATTGAATTGGCTTAATATAAGCCTGGGAATAAATTAGAATACAATAGAAAATAATGTACTCCGTAATGTAGGAAGACATTTATATTTTAGGCAACATATTTTCTAAAATTAATAACTGAAATAAAGCGAATGAATCAACTAAATAACATCCATTATTTACAGTTACAGAATATCCTTTTTATTCATAAAATTAATGACGCCAACTTAACCTTATCTAACCACAAACGGAGGCCGTAATGTGTACATTAGCCGCTGATTCGCACTTTACTAAAATAGTGATGAACAATTCGAAAATGATATTCTGCCGTTCCGAGAACGGGTACATCGTTCTAACTATGGCAATCCATCAAGTTAAACCGTCTCCTCCTAGATAATGTTCCTGCACATCAATCATTCTCAAATTTAATAAACAATTTTCGTCGAAAACCCGGGTACAATGTTAGTCTATCGGCGAATTATGCAGTTCTCGAGAGCGGGAGATAGATTCGTATTCCTGTTCGGTTGAAAATTTTATATAGAAAGCGTTTAGTGGGGGAGTATAACAAATGAAAGGTTTTATCTGCGAACATTTTTTTTTGTGTTGAAGGAAGTTTAGTGAAATTTGTATCCGGCGACTTTGATTAATTCAACAAAGGAAGTTGGCTAGCTAATACGAAATAAATACAGAAAATAGGCTTCTTAAAGTTTGAATAAGATTTGACAAGGAGATGAAAATTAATGAGAATTACATTAGCAAGGTGCCAAGGCTAAGCTTACGTTTTTAATTCTCCCGTACACTAAATTTAAAAAAAAAACACACAAACAAACTGTTTCGTTTCTAAAATCACCAGAAGCAATTTTAGAGGCACATCTACATAGGCGTATTAGACGAAATTATATGGAATAAATTTTACGGATGATTTCCAATTGCACGTTCTATGGTCTTCATTAGACCTCCAACTAGGCAGCCTTCTTCTCATCCGTATTTTCTTGTTAAGCAAAAACTTCCAACTTCCAGAGACTCGACGTCGAATCAGCGACTTGTGGGTCCTCATCCACGCGCGTTTTGCCAACTCACGCAAGTGCTCAAGAAGTGACGACGTCTTAAGGTCGGATAATATTTGCATAGCAGTGACAGCAGCGCGTTTTTGTTAGTGCTTAATGTTGAAACTGTCAGTTGTTGTTCTTTAAAGAAGTATCAATAAATTAGAGTTGCATAAAACGAAATCTTTTATTTTTGCGATCGACTGCTTTCCTCATTATTAATTCGATTTTTATTCCCGTTTGTTCTAACGTTGTACAGCCAGAACTTCTATTCTACTTGTAGAAGAAAATATTAACTTATCAGAGGATGGCCAGCGAAGGTTAGCTAAAAAATAAATTTTTCCAAATGTGAGCACGTATGTACTAGCAAATTCGGCGATTCATTCTGTTTGTTTATCTTCCATACGCAACTGAATAACAGCTCGCAGTTCGATACCATGGTCGAGCCGATATAATCCACTTTAGATTAATTCCCCAGTTAACAAACGCAGCGTGGCGCTCAACTAATAACCGGTGTCACGGATACGCATCTGGTCGTTCAGTTAAGCCGTATAGCTGCCGTGTTCTATGTACTTACATACAAATTCCTTGCTTCGTAATCTTGGCGTTGTTCCAGAAAGCCGGCTAGCGTTCAAACCTACATCTGGCTATAGCTTAGACATTCGCGCCACGCAAAGCAGCTAGTCGGTGCCGCCTGTGATACTCCTTATTTTCGTAACGAAACAATGCGCGGAAAACCGGTTCGTTTCCGGTAAAAAGAAGATCCAAGGGCGAGTAGACGTTGTTACGGGAGCTGTTTATGTTTTGGACATGACAAGCGTTTAATTCTGTTTGGACAGGGGAACATAAATTGTAATCTTAATTATGTTTAGGTGTTTCTTGGTGGCGTATTTGGATGGAGATTTATTTATTTATTTATTTTTATAGGAGTACATATTTTAATTTTATTGTGTTTATTGGATTTGTTACAATTTAGAATTTGTTATGCTCGGAACTGTTTGTAAGATTAGACATGTACCTGAAATAATATTGCAGATCCTTTAAAATTTAAAGTTGAAGGTGACTTCCGGTTAAATTAGAAGTTTAGATTAAAATTATATTAATCCTCAGAGTCGGTTATCTATAAGTACAGAATTTCATACAAATACCTGGAATATTATTGGAGATATTCAGATGTTTCGGGATTTTTCTGCTTATCGCGTGTGTATAAAGCAGCACACAATAAATTTCTGTAGCGCAGCCTTCGAACAATCAATAATAATCTGACGCGTTACTGCAAGGAAGACTACCAAACAGCAGAACGCGTTTTCTTGAAAAACGCTTACAAAATTCAACTTTATATGTAAATACTAGTATTTACTTATACAATCTGCGGATCTAAGAAAAAACGTCTCCAAATTATATGCTCGAATAGACGGTCCCATAAAAATATTTAGAAACCGGAAGCTCCTCACTTATTTATAAGAGGCGCATCTTCGAATATACTTGGAAATGAAACGAAAACTAACCAACGCAGTCAATCGTAAAAAGAGCATCTTGACGTCGTAAAAATGTTCCCGTTCCCCTAAATCGTCGTCTTTCTTTTCGGTAACTCGATTTTGACCCGTTCCGGACATGTAAACTAACTCCTCTACGCCTGGTAGGATGATGGGAAAACGGGATTTATGCAAATGGAAAAAGAAACTTGTTGCGCGGCGCTAAATTTGATTTAAAAATATTACCTTATCATTGTACGACGCGGTACTTGTTGACGCCGGAAGAAAGATAAATAGGAAAGAACGGAGGATATGTGAAAGGTTTACAAAGCCGCGGAATAAATTTACTTTTCGATTTTGCAACGTGCATATATCAAATAATCGGATGAAAAATGACCTAAGCAATTGAAGAGATATATTGTCTGCTATTACCTTGAAGTACGCTCGAACGGGTAAGCGATCGTGGAAGGTTAGAGCGTTGTTTGGAGCTGAATAAAAGAATAATTGAAATTCAATAATCTACTGGTCTCTTACATGTGCGCTGTCTACGTATGTACGTTGAATCCATTACGTTCTTACAGTTGCTAGAAACTAATGCAGGGATTATTATTTACTAATTCATCATAACTGAAATGTACGGTATTACATGCTTTACTGTAGATAAGCCGTCTATTCGATTCTATAAATGTCTGTTTATTCATTATTTAATACTTTATACGAGTACTATTCTAATGAGAATTATTGTACCGTATATATGCAATAATATTAGATACAACAATTAATTTTTGGTTTTATGTAAAATAATATTCTAATAGTCCAAATAATGCAAAAAAAAAATAAAATTTAATTCAACGAAAATACAAAACGAAGCTACCTTTATGGTGCTATACAATACTTTGGGTGTGGTAAGTAACAGCCTTTCTCAAGATTATCCTTAAGACGATGGAAACGACAGATTGTCTAAATGGAACAAACGATGCAGATCTTATTGAAGCATGAGGTAAGAATAGGACGACGAAATATTTGGATTTTCTAATAAACGGCAATAATTTTAAGAAAGTGTTTGTAACACGGAGCGTGAAGAATGTCGTCGGAATCAAGCATCCAGAAGCCAAATGGGTTCTGCATTTAATAGTAAATTTAAGCTGTAGCTGTTTAATAACGACTTGGAAATAGTAACGTAGGTTTCCAGGGGCAGAGTAAGTTAAAAAAATGTTCGGGGATTGGATCGCGTCGGGGCTTCTTCAGGAAAAGAAAATGTGCTAAGCCAACAGTTAGTCACAGTGTAAACCACGGCAAAGGCGGAACTAACTGAGCGGGAAGCAAATGATCACGGTAACTCAGCATATGAGCCATGCTAGATCCATTACCTACCATGACAAGGTCTAAACGCGGAGCAGCATATTAGCATAGCTCCACTGGAATGGAGAGTCGAAGCAATCATCGTGAGAGGAGAAGCAATTTATGCTTCCCCGGAAAAGATATTCTTATCGGGTTCTTATTGACAAACCAAAAGAAACAATTGCTCAAGAGAACCTAGATGAATTGCCATTCTAATTCAATAGAAGAAATTTGAATGAGATCAGTTTTAATATTCTGAAAGCTTACCACTGGATATAAAAAACATGTTCAACACTGTTAGTCCGAATAAATTAATATCGTAGTTTTTAATAGATCACCGCAGAAAAGTTGTTCTAAAAGCTAATAAAACAGCACAAAACATTTATAGTAATACATAAATTTTTAAATATTAAGGTCTTACAAAATTTAATTCCAGCAAAAAATGACTAATTTACAAGCTTGTACTTCAGCCAATAATCGCCAATTCAATTTTCCATCGCATAAAAGTCGGCCATTATTCAATAAACTTACGGCAGTTTTTAAAAGGTCGTTCGGCTAAATGTAGGTAGCTACGTAGCCAACCGATGTTTGTAGAGGAACCTTTTTTTCCATCGCTATCTGGAAATTTTATGGTGCATTGTTCTGAGTTGGGCAATGTTGTCGACAGCGGCATATTTTCCGGCCCCGGGACACGATATCACTTTAACAAATGGCAGGTTATACATAATATCAGTAACGGGAGCTCCAAATGATAATGGCCGGAGTCGGAGTGAAAACGCCGCGAGCACTCCCGAGCACGCCGGCGTAGAATGAGAGGAGAAATGAAAAGTTTTCGGGTCGTATGGAAAGGTCGCCGAATAAAATATAGAGCCGGCCGATGCTAAATGTGGAATGGAAATTATGAAGTAGGAGAGAAAGAGAGAATGAAAAAAAATGCAAATAACGATACTTGGAGTTTCGAAATTAAAATACTTTAAAGGTTCTTATCTAATTTAAATAATTGAGATAACAAATGTTAACTGGGAAATTGAAAATGGGATGTGAAAACTCTGGCTTCATAAATAATTAAATAAAATTCAAAAATTTGTAAAATACTTTTGCTAAAATTAAATTTTACACGCCCACAGTTGAAAGAAGTAACTTGGTTAGTTGGAGGATTATGGTTTTGGTTTCTGGGTAGTCTTTATTATTCACAACATCATCGATTGCAGGTTTGCCATCGATGATGTTGTGCTGTACTATACAAAAATTTTGCGCGCTTATTGTTAGCCGTAGTAGCCTTTCACTATATGAGTTTAAACATAGAACGTGATGCCATGAATGTGCCTTTTCATACTTCCTAATATTACCAAGCGATGGTGGTGTAATGGTCAGCATAGTTGCCTTCTAAGCAGTTGATCCGGGTTCGATTCCCGGCCATCGCATTTTTTTGATCATCGTTTTACTTTTGGTTCCTGATCAATGAAAACCTATACTTTGTGATTGTATTGCATAAGTAGCATTATATGTACACTGCCGTTCAGAGAAGTTCGGTCGGTTGGTAAAAAACATGAAAAGGTTACAGAAACAAACGAAACTAAAAACAAAATGCAATTTTATTGTATGTACAGGTAAAAAAGACAAAAATAAATAAATAAAAAGTTATTCTGGCCTAATATAACATACTGAACATTATTGTTTTTTTTCATCGAAAAAACCTCCTTTGCTGTTAATCACCGCTTAAGTTTTGTTAAAACGGATTGTGGAATATTAATCCATTCATGTTGCAGAATATTCCGTAAATGTTCTTGTGAAGTTGGGCATATTTTTCGGATCCTCCTGTCCAGTTCATCCCACAACAACTCTATAGGGTCCAAATCTGGGCTTTGTGGGGGCCACGTCATTATTTTCAGGGTGTGCTGTTCTTCTTGCTCCTTTAGATAGTTCTTACACACTAACGTAGTGTGTTTTGGGTCGCTGTCATGCATGAATGTAAAGTTACGGCCTATTATACGCAATCCTGATGGCACTGCATGATTCTGGAGTATTGCAAAATGATTTTCCTTCCTCATTACACCCTGCACTCTGCATAAATCTTCCGTCCCAATAAAAGAGAAACATCCCCACACTAACACAGAACCACGCCCTTGCTTCACTGTAGGCACAATGCAGTTCGGGATCCCTTTTCGGTTTTAGATCTTCGGACATAAACTCGTCGATTTTGCCCAAAAACCTCAAACTTTGACTCGTCACTGCAAAGCACGTGTTTCCAATCATCTAACGACCAATCTAGATGAGAACGGGCCCACCGTAGCCGTTTTGCTCTGTTGCCCCGACGTAATAAGGGTTTTCGAATGGCAATGCGTCCATGAAGGTTCGCTTGCTGAAGCCGACGTTTTACCGTACTCGCCAAAACTTGTTCTTCACGGCGGTGATTGACTTCGGCTGCTATTTGTGGCGCTGTTAATTTTCTATTGCGTTTGCTTAATAATACAATTCTCAAATCTTCAGCTTTTGTTGTTTTCCTAGATGCTCCAGGACGAACACGATTTTCTATAGTTCCAGTTGTCCGATATCGCTTTATGATGTCATTTACTGTTGAACTTCTCATATTTATTTTTTCAGCAATTTGTCGCACCGAATATCCTTCATCAAACAGCGTAATAATGCGTGAACGTTTTTCTACACTGGTAGGCTTGCCACGTGCCATTTTGAAGTAAATTTTCTTAAAACTTTCACGCAAAAACAACAGATGCATACCAACACACGTTTAACAGTAAAATGAAGCAAATTTATATCTTTACGCACGTGATAAATAAACAAGAATGATACTGCGGTATATTTCCTAAATGTATTGTTCGTTAATAATCCCCAAACGACCCGTTTCAAAAGATCGGCACTTCCCAGAAATTCTTGGAATGATAATAAAAGGGACTTTATTGTGGTTGTCGCAATATTTCTACTTTACATAATAATTTATGGCTTTAATCTCTTAGAAAATAGTGTATGCTTAATATTTTTCTAATTTTATGTATTAATAATTGTATACAGTGTGATATAATAGATTTTTATTGTATGACCGAACTTCACTGAACGGCAGTGTATATGATTCGTTGAAATTGAAAGTGATTTATTTTCAAATTGTTTATTTAACAAACAGCAACGACCGCAAATACTCCATAGTTACAGATTCGTGTATAATCCGCATGAATCCGCAGAGAGGCAACTTCAGGCGATTTCAAACTGATACATGGAGTATCTCATTCGTAAATTGCTGCATTGCGTTGAACAAAATTCAGTAATTTATCCGTTGAGTGGAATTGACCGCAACCGGTCTTCTAAACAACCTGCAGTATGGGTTGTTTAATAAATATTTCTAGCAAGGAAATACGAGTTACATGGGGAATGTTAATCCTATTTTAGCGAAACGTGTTAATAATTGATTTTATTTTCTAAAGTAAGTTAAACACGTAATTGAGGTAATACACAACAAGAGGAAACACATTTTGTATGTAACATTCTAGTAAATTAACACGTATCCGATGTTTAGGCTCTTAAAGCTAATCACCGAGATCTCGTGCAATCCCCATCTAATCTCAGCGTTCCATCGCACTAAGAAAACCTTAACTTCCGTACAAGATCACAAGATCCGCTATTAGCGCCATTATTACCGCCATCAACAACGACGCAAGTTCTATCCATCTCTCTCCCACACCAAAAACTAACATGCCCCCATATAGTTATCCGTCCGGAATTATTGAACAAAGGACCAGGGAATACGATCGTCTCAATGTTCCTGGGATGTATTTTCGGCGGGCAAGGCGTGACGGTTCATTATTAATATTAAAGCTGACGCGTTATATGCGTTCGCCATGATTAGTTCTAGCCGTTGCTTTATTAGACCCAAATTAATAACTACATACGTACGTACAAAATGGGGTATACTGGCTAGAGATGCCCGCAAAGCTCTTGGCTAGTTTCTCGTCCCGTATTTTAGGGTGAAAAGGGATAGAATTGGTGGCAGGGCCGGTGTTCTCCCAATAGAATAATTCCTGAAGGATTCGGCTGTAGTAAGTTAGTGTGCATTGATCGTGTTAGAGTTGTTCTGTATTAAATTATTCACGTCATTTGGTTTACGAGATGTTGCTATATATGCTTTATTTTTTTGTATTGTGGGTTTCGATTTTAAGGTGTAAATTAAATTAGGAGTTGTGTAAATGTTAATATATTTATTTTTGCAAAAAAAACGAAAATTTGGATCATTTTATGCAATTTTTTCATACTACTAGTTATTACCAATTGGCGAAATCTATTTGTCAATTTTTAGTTTTAATTATTATATTGTTTAAATCAAACTTATTATGCCCACGGTCCCCTTCTTGTAGCCAAATCTTCACAAGCTCAACAATACTTTAGATAAATTATTGCATACAATGGCGAGATTCTGTTCCAGTTTAAACCTGCTTAGATAGGACACAAAAATCGCTAAGAAAAATTTATCGCTATTTATTTTAATTTTCATAATTATAAAAATTGACCCTTCTGCGAAGCCCCTGACGTTGTCCACGCACTCCCAAATTGATTTTAATTTGCCACATAGCCCTTCAGCGGTCACGAGATTTAACCAACATGTTTTTCTGAAAACTTTTGGAAGTTGCCATGCGCGAATCTGCAAAAAATTAGTTCCATTGAGTATGTTTTAGTAAAATGCGCACAGATTAAAGTAAAAACGCAGTGAGTAATGTTGGACTGCATGTCTTGTACATCAACCTACCTTTCACTTTAACATTGTAAGAATTAAATTAAAATAACACCAAAGACGGGAATCTTTCTTACGTAACGTACTCTAATTGAGCGATGGTGGTGTAATGGTCAGCATAGTTGCCTTCCAAGCAGTTGATCCGGGTTCGATTCCCGGCCATCGCACTTTTTAGCTATTTCTCTTTAATTTTTGGTTTAAAGAATCACGGTAGCGGTAAGAAAAAAAATTATTTGGCCCCTTTTTTTTGTTTCAAAATTTTATTTATTTTTAAAACTAAAATCTATCGCATATCAACTACGTGTGATCTTATATGTGATTATCATTATTATTTTTGTTACGTTCAAATCTTGTTTTGAGCCAAGATTTACAGTTAATTGAATGTACCTCAATATAGTGTACGCCACACGCGAAGTTTTGTAGATGTACGATGTGGTGTAATACTACTTCTACGATGATTGTCATCAAGAGCACGTTAATGTGGTTCCCGACATTATTTTCGCTCCATTAATCTTAACTTACGCTTAATGTCTTTTCACCCACCGTTAAAGGAGGAGCATTAAAAACACATTTCGCACATCATAATTTTATGTTTACAGCAGTACTTTAGCATCCAACCAAAAAAGAATCATTAAATAATTTGATAATATTGCGCTACTATTTAATAAAACATTATTTTGCTTTGCATTAGGGAAAACAGATTGCGATGGCCGGGAATCGAACCCGGATCAACTGCTTGGAAGGCAACTATGCTGACCATTACACCACCATCGCTTGAGATAGTTTAGAAAGGAAGGATGATCGATTCGTTGTCGCTAGATGAACCGCTCTATATCGTCTATTTACAAGCCAAGCCTTTCACTTAGATTCTCTCACCTAACGAGTAGATAAATACTTGGTTCAGGAATTTAGTTTTCACGTTTACTCATCAACAAGCGATGGTGGTGTAATGGTCAGCATAGTTGCCTTCCAAGCAGTTGATCCGGGTTCGATTCCCGGCCATCGCACTTTTTTTCGTTTTAACAATTAAATCGTTGATAATACTCGGAATTTCTTGTACAGAGTTAGTTTTCCTTTTATGAAATCTGAAATCCATGTAGAATTGGTGGTAACCTTGGGAAAAAAAGGAAACATTTTTGTTATCAACACTTATCTATTGCAGAGACTCTATTTTTTAGTATTAAAATATTTCTTCTTTTTATTTTATCAAGGATTTCTTCAAGACCCATAAAACGTAAGTCTACAGAGAAAATCACATCATATTTATTGGTTGCTATCATCGAAAGTTACCTTGGACCCAAGTTTGTACCCGTTAAAGTATAACTTAGGCCCTTTCAATGATAAATTATTCAATTGTATTCATATCTCCATAGGTACTTCACAATTTAGCTAATTCTAATCATTTATTGCCATCAAGCGCTTGTTTTCTTTTTCTCTGAAAAGAAAACGACCTGGATTCAAATTACCAACTTTTCGCAGACGAACGACATAGCAGATAGCGCTCCCGTATCACATATTACGTCACACACAAACGTTAAGGACCAATTTACTCTACACTATGCCCACGTGCTTTTTCCATTTCTTATCTCACTTGCGTTCCTTTTCTTCCTGTCATCCCAGTCGTCGCTGTAAGCTCGACTTGTCAAAAGGACGCACGTAACGTCAAAGGCAACGACCTAACAATAAGCTCTTCGCGAATGAAGTGTTGTGTACAGATACGATGAGCGTTCACCATTTAGGCGCAGAGCAAGGCGCCACCCATAAATTTGAAGATCTCACTGAGTCTTTTGCGTTGACGGCGGGTGCCGTGATATTCTCCCCTGGCACGTTTCGTTTACTCTATATTTAAGACTGGCGGGGTAGGTATTCTTAAGTAAACAAGGAAGGAGAATTGTGAAAGCATTTCATGTAAATAATTTCGTATTTTATCGATTAAATTACAAAAAAAAAACACTTCATACATTTATCGTTTGATACTACATTCATAATTTTAAATGGAAACCGGGGGGAAATCGGGGAAGCTAGTATGCAGGCCTCTTCCCATAAAAAAATTTATTTTAGTAGTCAACGGCTCGATGGTCCAATGGTAAGAGGGCCCGCGTCTGACTAGCCACTGTATGAGTCCCGTAGGACCAAATTTTGTTAGTGGGTAGACAATTAACTGCGCTTTAACCCTGGGAGGGGATGATAGTAACAAAGCCATGGAACACTTTACACGTACAATTTACATACAAAGGCTCCTGAGGTGATGACAAGCTTTAGAAAGCTTATAGACCCCGTTGGGTCGTCACCACAAGTAAAGATCATGTTCAGTGAATGTATTGGCTGCATTTGTTAAGCTTAAAAGTAGAATAAATAGTGTTTTTTTTTATTTTTCTTTTTTTTTCTTTTTTTTCATTTTTTTAAATTTTTTTCCTTTTTTTTTGATTTATTAATCTAGTACATTTCCAGAAACAGGACCTCCTCGCAAGGTGTTATTTCCAGTTATACCATACGTTATACCATGAATCACCATTAAGTCAGTTGTTTATACAAAGGATATGTAGATCAAAGTAAGTATTAAAAAAAGGAACAAGAGAACGTGGGAGATATACATACATTTGTCTTGAAACAAACATGGCAGATGCGATAGCTACTAGCAAAAAGGAATATGCCATCACTAACGTTATAATTACACTAACATCAAACAAAAGCCGAGTTGTAGACAATTACAGCTAGATGTTTGATTTAGCTAAACAGACGTTTCCGTATTGCGGCGATCTTCTCAACAGAAAATGTAAACGTTGATATTTGTTCTTTCTAAGAAGACTTAAAAGGACAGATCCGCCACTTCCACACATTTGTTCGCTTTAGGAAGCCCAGATTATTGCGTTCTTAGTACGGTACATGTAAATACACATATATATTCGTTCAAAAGTTATTGCATTGTAAGGATCCTGAAGATTACATTCATCAAAGGAAAGGCAAAAATGGGATCATGCGTATTAAAAATTCCTGTAACATCGGAACCCACAAGCTCTATATACAAACCATATTGATCGTTTAGTTTCAAATTTGACAACTTCTCACGATATATTTGCTTTTTATTAAAGGGAGATCAAACAAATAAATCATCATTTTTCTCTTCCCGGTCTTCGTAAGAACTCGCTTCCTACTAATTTAAACCGAGAGAAGCTAAAAAAACCGCAATACAAAACAACGAGATCGTCTGATAGCAATTACTTTCGAGGGCGAAATTGTTTCTGACAACCTTCTTTTAAAACATTATGGCTGGCCGTGCATCATTTTGATTGGCTACCCTTTTTCCACGTCATTTTTGAGCGGTAGAAAAGCTAACGCGCGGGAAATAAGCGGAAGAAAATTGTCGGTCTGTTCGCCATCTATTCCCTGTCTAGACAAAGACGATGAAAATGGAGGATTAGGAGTGCGGGCGAGGAGGAAGGAAATGGGATAAAAGTAAGATCTGTAAATTGCATTGAAAAATGGGGAATTTCCTAGTGCTGTTGCGGTAATTAGATCGCACTTACAATTAGTGTAAGTAATTGGATTACTGCTACCTTCGATCTTAAAGGAATCTATTAAAAATAAAATGAAAATTACGCATAAAAATGCTTTTTTCTTGCCAAGGGCAGGGATTTATCGAGTTCTCCTCGTATATACATATAAGATAATAATTTTGCATGACAAAGTCCCCAAATTCCGTTTCCTCAAAGTAAAACGAAGATAAAAGTTCTTTAATCAACTTCAGCTCCAAATACGTATTCTTTTCTTGAAAAATGTTTACATATTTAAACGTAATCATCCACTATGTATACAAAAGAAGCAGAATTAACAAGTACGGACAGCAAACAAAACCCTTTCGCAAATTACATACCCAACGTTCGCGTATAGGGGACGCCACTATATAGCGTAATAAAATGAAACGATCCGAGGTAATGAGTTTTCGGAGATGTATGTATGATGAAGTGAGCGAGTGGACTTCCTATTTCACCCTACGCAATAAACCCGCAAAAAAGTTATTAAATATTCGCACTAAATTTTACGTCGAATGAAAAATTAGGCTGTGGCACTTTTTTCATAATTTCCCTTCAACCCTGGCGAGAATATTCGTGAAGTAATTGTTGCTCGGGGCGAATCCTCGTTTCTCCGGCTTCCGGTCTCCGCGAATTCGTACGAATTTTTATTATTATTAAAATTAATTAACGTTAATGGATGTTTTCGAAGTGAAGTTGTTCTTTTTGCTCGACCCCCCGCGTATTATTCTGAACAATTTACTTGTCGTATCTCATGGGATGATTTAGTAGAGATGTTGAAGTGTTTTAATTAATACGTGTTTTTCGACTGCAAGTGTTTTTATTTTTGTGATGAGTTTGCTTGAGGGTACCTTGGAGGAGACTTCTTAAAAATAATAATAATATTAATAACCGTCTATTTTTTTTAATTATTTGTAACATGTAGTCTACACACCTCATTTTCCTACATTTACACACTTACTCCCATATTTCTTCCCATTTTTACCCATTAAACGAATATATCGTAAGTCTAAAGTGCATATGCGGAATCGAAAGTCATATCTATAAAATCAAACAGTTCTGCTTTCAAAGTTTCTACGTATTTACGCTATTTACAAATGTGCCGATATATCAAAAGTACGCGATCTTGAGAATTTTAATGGAAAGTTCACCGCTGCATTTTAAGTTTCGTTCGAAGCGATCTTGTGCAGTTTACCCTGTGCAGATATATGGCCAAAATGGATTAAAATGAACCGGCTTACCTTGAATTTCGTTCTAATAGTGCATCGTAACGCTGCCGGAACTTCTCAAACTTCTCTAATTTAACCATATATAATGGTTGATTTAGTGACGAAGGTTTGCGGCGAGCCAAGAACTTCTTACTTTATAATTAAACGTAGGTGGTAAATGTAGTAGCCTGTTATGTACAGGTGATGCATTACAGAGAGGGAAGCTTTAAACAAGGTAATTAATTAATAACTACTCGAAATAGTAGGGATAGTAACGGAGAAATTACCTTCATTTACACAAATACCTTGTAGTTTCTTGAAGAGTAAGAAGTTGTGCTTACATGATCAGCCTTCTTCCAGCAGATACATATATATAATTTTTCCAAGTGCTAATTTGTAGTTTTTGTAAATCGAAGAAAAGAGGTCCTAGATTTCAACCAATGGGGACACCCGATGTTGGGATGTTTGGATTTGAAGGGTAACCATTAGAAGTGCTTTTTAGCGTCCAACAACCAATTAGCGTATTTAACACAAACGTTATTAAACATAAATTATTATACAAAAAATGAGTATCAATCGAAAGAATTTAAATCGCAAAATAAAGACTGGCCTATCCGAACGAACCTAACGAATAGAATTTTTTCATTACGGAAAGCGATTTCCTCAATTCGCTCCTAAATAACATATCCGGGTTCATACATTCATCCTGAAACCTGCTGCTCCTTCTACATAATTCAGCAGCGCATTCGAATGCTTGATGTAGGAGAGAAGAGAAGTACGCGTAAAAAATGAGACCCGACAGAGAACACCAGCACACCCGTACAGACGTACGGCAAGGAGGATCCTCGCTTCTCTTTGATGATGGATTTTATTTAGGAAATTCACAAAGGACCCTTTCACGCCAAGGTCTCTGACTTTGTGCCTGTATTATTCATGCCGGAGCTATCGTCAGAGGCGTTCCTGTCCCGTACGTCTGCTTTTCATAGAGATGCAGACCGTATTAAGCATAATCAGTCGGTTAGCGATTCTGCGGCTGTGTCTGCGGTGTCTTATTGTCCCATAGGCGCCTATCTTTCCCGTTGGGGGTGGATCCGGTAAACAGATTTATCGATTCGCTGGTTATTTTGTCGGGTGAAAGTTGAAGTTTCCGAATTATTCAGTAGCGGTAACTGAAACCTGAACAGCTAGCTTTCGATCTTGAGAAAAACATGCTACAACTTTACGTGATAATACGATACGCAAAACTTTAATATGTAAACATGTTTGTTGTGTGTTGTTTTATTTATTTGAAGGTCTGCTAGACACAGAGAAAATTCTCGAATTGAATAAATCTGTTTTCCGCTAAGAAAATCTCTGTTTTGAAGGAGAATTGAAGAAAGAAAATATTTACTTGATTTCAGCAAAATATTTTCTTCTTATTTAAGAAGAGTAAAGCCAAGGATAATACACGAGAGACGAGAACATAACTCAAGGTGAGTTATTTTCTCGTTTTCTATATTTTTCCACTCCTTAATTTTTAAAACAAAGTAATTTGATTAATTAAGCGGGTACAGAGAATTATTCTATCTAGTTTTAATAATATGTCTTTAATTAAAAATCGCTGTTTAATGAGTCGCGGGCGCCCATGCTTCAAGTTCGCAAATACATAGCGATGACGATATTTCGTTGTGACGCGAGACGGATTAACTTGCACTATACGTTTTTTATGCCAGCATCTTCTGCTCTATACGTTGCACAAGTTTTGTTCATATTTTATAAGTCAAAGTGTTCCAGCTAAGAGTGGTGTATTTGAAGAAATTTTCCCTCGTTAAAGCTGTAAAGTATAAAAAAATCATTATGTGACTAACAGAAATTCAGTAGAATATTTGCTATTTTAAGAGACGTGCAGTTTAAAAACTTGTCTATTACAAATAGCAATGATTCCCTATTTAAAACTGCTAGTGAAAGCGAATCACGAATAGAAACGTAGGGAATAATTAGAAACAACGTCGGAGATGATTCACCAAACGGTCTAAAAACCTATCAACGCGGTATTTAAATAGTCTAAAATATCTTTCACAATTTCTCGAATTGGGAATGAGAGTTATCGAAATATAAACGCGAAACTATAACGAACTGAATTATTCGACTAGACTAATAATTTTCCGTTAAGCAAATAAATTCGAATTGAAATTATGACCTTACGACGCAGAACCAGTCTCAGCTGCTCCTCACGACAGAATTCTATCTTGATTAAACGGTAATCGAATGTATATTTAACCTGGGGAGTAGTCCAAACTTTATATCTAACCCGTCGAAATAATCGAAAAGTTAATTAAATTTCGGAGCGGAAAACGGAGACCCTTGTCGAAGCGACGTGCTCACGCAATAAAAAGAGCAGGGTGATACCCATGAAATCGAGTCCGCAAAACAAACGACAATATTTTCTAATTACAATCGCCCCCGTGCTTAAGGAGGCGCCTATATTCGAGACGGGCGAAATTGAATCTGTTATCGCCGGTGAAGCGCGCTGATCTCATCTCCTAATATACCTCAGTTTAACTAACTTTCGTATTATTTGGGGGGAACTTTCAGGGTTTTCTTGATATCGTAAGGAAAATGTGGGGTCTAACCTTCCGAAATTTATTATCTGTGATTACTCGCTAGTGTTGGCGGGTAGATTAGGGCCTTATCGATTTCCTACCCCGGTAATTAATAATTAAAATTAATTAGGAACAGAGGTTAAAGTTACTGAAGCTAATGAAATTGTAAGCCACCACCTGCTAATAGTACAACCCACTCTATGTTAGTGAAGCTACACTTAGGTCCATTTTAGCATCAGAAAGCGGAGTGTTAAAGGATTAGTGAAACCTACCAACGGTTCCCTTAAAATTGAAAATGGAAAAGAAGAAAGGCGTAGTATGAAATGAATTTGTACGTTAGGTATAGATTTCAAGAAAAGTTTCCAAATTATTAGCTTTATTTTATTGCCGGGATGTACAAATATCCAAATTTTAGCTATAAGTTATGATGGAGACTTTGCATGTGACGAATTCCATAGTAACAGAGGTATATAGTGAAGTAATGGTAATTGGATCTGCCTCGTTGTATGTAACATCCACGATTCCATAGAAAATGACAAGGCATAACTGCTGGTAAAATTCGCAAAACCATCAATGATGAAAATGGCATAATAATTGTGCTTGTATGTATTTTGCATGAAAGATGTGGTTTCTATGGTTTATTTTTATGTGATTTGTAGCACTTAATAATAAATAAAACTATTCACATGATGTCTCCAATCATAATTTGAATAATTTATAATTTCTGATGGAGTATGAAAACCATCCATTGTAAAAGCGGTCCAGCGTAGATCTGCACCATGCTACATGATTTCTTTTTGAACTGGCATCAAATTGTGGAGAATCGGGCATAAAGCTTACGCTAAAGCTACCAAAAGTTCAAATGTTATTTAATTTATAAAATATTTATAAAGTTATTTGAATATTCCCGGCAGTAACATGCCGGTGCTCTTTAACTATGTTTTGTACAAGACCAATATTCTTGATTGGTTTCCTCAAAGCACGCTTGAAATTGTCTCGATTAAATTCCAAAATTTCTTAAGGAAAGGATTACTTAAAATTATACAGTCTGTTTGATTTTAGCTGTCACAAAGCGGATATTTCAGCTGCTGTTAAAGATACGACAAAATGCAAAATTTAAAATTTTACGTGTATTTGCTACATCTAACATATTTGATATAAAATTGTTTCTTAGGCTATGGTAGATAATAGAAAATGAAATGTAGTGAAATGGCCAAGATATTTGCTGGGACAGCCAAAATCAAACAAACTCTGTATATTTTAAGAACTTTCAAGGAAGTTTGATAACTTTCGCTATAAAAAAAGTTGTAAAACAACTACTAAAATGTAAACACGTGTAAATTTTCATTATAGTAAATATAATCATCTTTGTAGACATGCTGTAATGTCGTTTCTTTTAAAGAGATACATAAAGGAAAAGTTTCACCATTTACGTACAACACACTCACATTCGTATATGGAGCGACATTTCCCTGTGGGACTTAGAGAGCGCAGACAGACTCTGCAAATATAGTCGTCAGAGCTTCGTCTAAGCCATATTACGGTCTGCGGTCGACAACTATACGCAAGTAACTTTTTACATTTACCTAACGTACCACAATTGGATCTTTGGTGTCTGAAAAGCTCTTATTCTTCTTACGCATAGGGTGATATTTCCTGCGGCGGCGGCGTCTCCATTTGAAAGTTTTAAAAACCGATAAAACAAAACATGTATTCCAAAGCTATTTATTTCTTTACTTTCACCGTTTCTAGCGACGAAAAAACTTTTTTACGGGTACAATTTTGGAGACTATATGTATGTGTATCTTTATCTTTATTTAACCCACAATAAAATAATTTCAATCTTTGAATAAAAAAGTTAATTTCATTCAATTTAGTATTAGTAACTTTTATTATTAAAATTAAAAAAAATAAATTGTTTGGTTTTATGCAATTTTTGCAATTCGGCTTTTTTAAAGTACCTGTTTTTAGTAACATAGTATGAGTTGCTTTCAACGAAAAGTATTGAAAACAATACATTTACAGTAATACTCTGAGCTGCGTTAAGCTCAAATTTTGTTCCCAAATGTTAGTTTCAAAGTTGCGCAAAGCAACTTGGAAACTAGCTTTAAAGGTAGAAAAAGGTAAAGAAAGAGGGGAAAAGATTCATTAGGAAAAAATAAGGTCAAAGTTCAAATAAGAGAATTGGGGATAAGGGCGACTCGTTTAATGTAACCCCAAATCTTTCTAGTGCAAGTCTATTAATCAATATGACACGAGAATATCCATCCTGGATATATAATCAATTCTAAATGATTTCTACGATAAAGAACGGCGACCTTGACGCCTCTCATCCTGACGGAAGGAGGTCAGAATAAATTTTTCATATTTACGCAGTGAAAATAAACAATAGTAATGTTTTCTTATGGAAGTTATTACAGTTGCATCCTTACCAAATTGTTTTTTAATCATTGGACCTAATTTTCATGTTTATTTCAAATGCATCGTTGCTATGATTCATTACTTACTTGCGTTAAGTTAGTGATTGCATTCTGTAACGCGGTTGTTTTGATTCAATTATGGACACTTATTTGTTCCGTGTTCAATTGGCTTAACATTACTTGTAAATAGAGCTTTATGATTTTTCAATAAATTGCTGTTTGACAGTAAAGATTCTATTTCTAAAGTACCCTTAAAGAACCGGTATTCGATTTCTGGCACAGCTTCCTGCTTCGTTAATTAGTAAAAAAAGACTTTGGACCATCCGCGGATATACTGTATCAACCCTTGTTAAATATCAATAACCGCTTGAGTTTTCTAATAATTGTTATAGCCAATGACAGTAGCACCAACCTACCATCTTAAATAACCCTTGTACTAGAAACCTGGCAATTTTTTATGGTATCGCCATAAGAGTAACACTTCTATCCCAACGTAAGATCGGCTATAACTTTAACTTTTAAGGTAAAGTCTTTAATTTTTTTGACATTTTTATTAACACCTTTGTAACTCCTGGTTTTATACGTCTCACCTATTTAGCATTAATTGCTTGAAATTCAGGTTTTCCCAGATATATATTACCATCTTATTAATAGCTTACAATGAAGGAATGAGATATCCTTTACTTTAAACAATACATCAACGCGTTAACTGCCAAGTACCGAAGAAGAAGCATTTGTAACTTCATCTCAGAATGACAAATTGTTTAACAACGTACCGAGAAATTTAAAACGGATGTCCCACGAACTACGACAAACTATTGATTTTCAAATCGAACTTTGCAACGATAAAGATCCCTCAAACTTGAAGAGGCAAACAAAGTCAAGATATTCGCGAACAAGTTGTACGGAATGAAAGTACCTGATAGATGTCCTGTACGCTTGAAGTGTGATGTACGGCTTTACCATTGCGGTGTCGCTTCCATCGTCGTAAAGATCGGGCGAAAAGTAAGCGCGAAATCTTCGCGAAATGAGAGCGTAACGGAGATGGAGCTAGTTCATCAATCCGACTGGCGTAGTCTTCAGATAGACGTCGGTCTCCTCAGGTATAACGTTAACGCCGTACCGACAACCGAGCATTTCAAGGCAGCTAACAACTTAGGAGGATTAAGATTCCCTGCTGAATCGTGCTTTTCGCCTGTTGGAACTAATCTCACGAGCAAGCTTGGTTTGTCTTTTAAAAGATAAATGCACGAGTTGATGTTGGATGGCTAAACGGAGCATGGAAGAGAGGGAGGAGAGGAAGGAGGCGTAGTACTAGGTTGCAAGGGGATAAGGAAACTAAATTAGCAGCGGAATATTGGGCACGTAAAACCGCAAGAGCTAACTAAACCATTTAGAGAAATAAGTAACGTTTTGCGCTTACTTGCGCTTGGTTCCTTTGAACTAACCATTCTGTGCAAATTATTAGAATTATTGTGCGAAAACGTTGAAGAGGATGTTAAAAATATGCATTGTTGTAATTGAACTCGCATTAATCTTAAGATATTTAATTTTAATAATACGTCTAAAGCTAAAGCAAGACTTACGTTATTTATTAACTGACGTAGGAAGATAATTAAATTCAATACGTAAAAGAAATAAATTCAAAAAAATCTCTATCTGATTGTTAGGTTTAGACGTTAGTAGCAAGGCTTTGAATAAATTTGATACATTGCTACCTTGCTTTGAATTATTTATATTTATTTATATTATTATAAATCACTGCTTAACTAAAAAAGCAAATGGTTCCTAAATAAGGGGTGACCAATGTAGATCTTTGAATTCTTTGTATACGCAACAGGTTATTATTATTGCGTATAGAGTATAGTTGAGTTAATACTTCCGTAACGCAGGCATCCTATCACGGTAGGCGATAACAATATTGTCACTCGTTAAGTACAATTTTATGTTTTTGTGGCCAGTGTTCCACTTGAAAAGCTTGTTAAGATAAACAAATTTAATAAAATAAAAGCTCTAATGTATTAATCTTGTTATTTAATTTTCAACATATGTGCATACAACATTTTACAGTTTCGATTGTGCATGCATAGCTTCATTTCTAGTTTTCTTCGAATCATTGATTTGAATATGCTGTTCGGGAAACCCCAGCTTGTAAATAGCAACTACAGCAGCACCTCCCATTCCATAATTGTGTTGTAAAGCATATTTAATGCTTGACACTTGGCGAGCCCCGGCTAGTCCTCGAAGTTGCCAATAGAGCTCTGCACACTGAGCCAATCCAGTTACACCAAGAGGATGTCCTCTAGAGATCAAACCCCCGCTTGGATTGACCACGTGTTTCCCACCGTAAGTGTTATCACCCCTGTCAATGTACTCGCACGCCTTTCCTTGTGGACACAAGCTTAGAGCTTCGTATACCAACAATTCGCTAGATGAGAAGCAATCGTGAAGCTCAATGACTTGGATATCATCGGGTGTAATACCGGATTTAGCGTATGCCTTGTCGGCTGCTGTCTTTGTTATATCATAACCAACAACCTTTTTTCAGAAGAATTTTTCAGAAGCCAAAATTACTGCCCCAACTCAACCGCTTGTAGGACAACATTGGAGTTCGGTAAGGGGGCCGTGTATTTTTCAAGAATTTAGAGAGAATTCTTGGAATTGAGAATACGGATTGTTAATGGAGTGTTTGTGATTCTTATAAGCAATCTTAGCAAAATATTCTGGTTTAGCGCCGTATTTTTTCATATATTCAAGAGCTGCGTTGCCAAAAAATTGAACCGCTGGTGGTGCCTTCGTAATTCGCACTAACTCACTCATTAATACGTAATGTTTATCAAGCGGATTGATTCGATCGGTAGTTACATATTGTATGCTGCCACTGGCCATTTTCTCGAAACCAACAGCTAAAACATTCATTCAGCCCGCCTTCAATAAATTGCTTTGCCAAATGCAAAGCAGTGGAGCCGGTACAGCAATTATTATTAACATTGCAAATAGGAATACAAGTCATACCAACTTCGTAAATTGCCCGTTGTCCACATGTTGAATCTCCATACACGTACCCGACTGTAGCTTGCTCGATCTCACTCATTGATACTTTAGCGTCGTCCAGTGCTAGGATAACTTGCTTGGCCCAGTCATTGTAATCACCTAATTTTTCATCCCGTTTAGAAAATTTTGTTATACGAACACACGACTCATGATTTTATTTATGTCTTTATACTAACCTATTGTACTACACAAATGACGCGAATCTGAGGCGACGCAATATATAAAACGTAGATTCTTTAAAAAAAAGTATTTTCAAGATCTTTATCGCCAAGATTATTATTTGCTGATTGTTATAATTATTTATGGTTTATTGCTTTTGTGTTTGTAAACCTGCAAAAACTAGCTGCGCTTCGTAAAATTAGTAGAGACTAGACAGACTCGTGTTTATTCGTCTCATGAGAATGGGTTCGCGGTGAATACTCCTCCGAGAGACGACAAAACATGAGTCTGTCTAGTATATGCCAATTTCGTGAAGCGCACACTCGTTTCTGCAGGCTTAGTTATAAGTGCCATGCACTCAAGGAGAGTATCTTATCGCAATCTCGTTGTTTGTTTATTACAAAGTTCGTATAAATTTAATGCACTTTATAAGAAGTAAAGGCAGGACTACATATTTTTACCGTAACGAACAATGAAATTTTATTGCTATATATTTACCTACTGGAATACGTATTGTACAGTGAAACAGAGAAATCTTTTCTAGCCAAAAATAATGAAAATTATGCTGTTAATACTTGATTACATTATTCCATATTTATAGTAGGTGCTAAATAGAAGCAAGCTAATGTTATATTTACTATACTTAACTCAAGTCGTTTTTAAGAAATTGAACTACTTCTGAAAATGTAAGCCAAAATTTAAGAGGCGTGCCTGTCTT
>LR736871.1:749044-790884 GCA_902654985.2 Oryctes borbonicus | reverse complement strand
GCCAGAATAACTTTTTATTTATTTATTTTTGTCTTTTTTACCTGTACATACAATAAAATTGCATTTTGTTTTTAGTTTCGTTTGTTTCTGTAACCGTTTCATGTTTTTTACCAACCGACCGAACTTCTCTGAACGGCAGTGTATGTTTATTTTCGAAGTCTACTAGAATACATATGTGTAGCTGTATACCTACACGTATTTACATGCAGCATATATATAGATATGATAATTACTGTAAAAACCTACTCGTCAACATTGACTTGCAAGTCAGTATAAATATTTACATTCTTTTGTTAGTTAATACTATCTTCTTTTGAAAATTTAAAATTATTATTACTTTAAATATACTCGTACTCGTTCGTATCACATAACATTCCGTTTGTCATATTAAGGCAAAGTTTTATCAGTCTCGTTGTTTATCTCGAGAAGGCAAAGTTACATTGCACGAAACAAAGATAATTCTTTACATTTGTGAATCGGGTCATTATAAGATGTTACAAACAGCAGTCGTAGCTCGAACGATGGGGCGCGTTTTCGTGATTGGCGTCGGCATGACGAAGTTCGAAAAACCCGGTAGAAGACCCGCAGATTATCCCGAATTCGCCAAAGAAGCTATCACGAAAGCGCTTGAAGATGCTAAAGTGCCAATTAGTAGAATAGAGCAAGCCGTAGCTGGTTACGTGTATGGCGATTCAACGTCTGGACAACGTGCAATCTACGAGGTTGGTATGACTGGGATACCAATCTACAACGTGAACAATAACTGCGCGACCGGATCAACAGCTTTAATTCTTGCAAAGCAATTCATAGAGTCTGGGATTAACGATTGCGTGTTAGCGGTAGGTTTCGAGCGAATGGAAAAAGGTAGTTTAAAACCAAAGTATATGGACAGAACTAATCCTATGGATAAACATGTTAAACTAATCGAAGAATTAGTCGGCTACTCAGAAGCGCCGCGAGCTGCTCAAATCTTCGGTAACGCCGGATTGGAGCATATGAAAAAATACGGAACAAAATTAGAACACTTCGCTAAGATCGCATATAAAAACCATAAACACTCCGTGAACAACCCTTACTCACAATTTCGCGATGAATATACTCTGGAACAAATCATGAAATCGGCAAAAATTTTCGGACCACTTACCAAACTCCAATGTTGCCCAACAAGCGATGGAGCAGCCGCAGCTATTGTCGCTTCTGAAAAATTCGTACGCGCCAACAATTTAGAGAACCAAGCCGTAGAAATTTTAGCAATGGAAATGGCAACTGACCTCCCATCAACACTCCAAGAGAGAAGCTGCATGAAAATCGCAGGTTACGATATGACCAAAACCGCAGCTAAACGAGCATTTGAAAAAGCTGGAGTTAAACCCACAGATGTACAAGTCGTGGAGCTCCATGATTGCTTCTCTTCTAATGAGTTGGTGACATATGAGGCTCTTGGATTGTGCCCAGAAGGAAAAGCTGGTGAATTAATCGATAGAGGTGACAATACTTATGGTGGGAAATATGTGATCAATCCTAGTGGTGGTTTAATATCCAAAGGACATCCTCTTGGAGCAACCGGATTGGCGCAATGTTCTGAATTGTGTTGGCAACTTAGGGGATTGGCAGAAGCTCGACAAGTGCCTGGTGCAACGTTAGCTTTACAGCATAATCTAGGATTAGGAGGTGCTGTGGTGATCGCAATTTATAAGTTGGGATTTCCGGAACGTGTTAAAGAAAAAAAGGTTACTGCTAAATTGTAATTGTCATTGATGTTATATAATAAAATTTGCTTTTGTGTTTCTCCATTTAAAGCTAATAAAAGTAAGAAAAGGTAATTGTAATTGAAAATATTACATTATTGACAAATAAAAACAATGATCAGATAAGGTATTAATAGATTATAATAACTACAGGCCTGAGTTTTAAAATGTATTATCCAATCTTGAGCATGTTGTTTACTACTTACTGTAGAGATAAATAATTTCTGTATGTTTTGACCTTTGTTACATCGAGTCATTATTTGATATGACTACGAAAAATAAAAAATAAATTGTATAAACAATTGGTCTTTTTGTTGTTACTGTTGGTTAGAATAAGATCGAAATCACCGCTCTGGTATGTAAGAAGTTGAAGGTATCGCTGGTTAAAGAAATTGCAAATGTTCCTATCAAACCAACTCAACTTAATGCCCATCTATTACATAATATACATTCAATTTTGGACAACCAATAAAACAACACCTAAATTACGGCCTACTATAACTACTCAACCATAATTTCCCATGCCGACCATTGAGCGATCACCAAAACAAATAATCGTAATACGTTTTTACTTATCAGTCTGTAGGCCGAATACGTTCGCTCTAAGAAAAGCGAGGCCGAAAAAGAAAAACACAACAGTCAAGCAAGCACGAGACCTTCCCCTGCCCCTTTTTTTTTCGTCAGATTCGATATTTTTTGTTCTTTCATCTTATTTCTCGGAATAAGGATAAGGTCGATCCTCTTTATTCGGCGCGTCGATCGAGTTTATCGAGCAGGTCGACTTCTCCGTTGTCTAAACATTGGAAGTTCGTTCACAATGCGAATTACGTTACCGAGTTTTCGCCAGAGCTATTTGTCGAATGGATCGGGGCGCTCGTTTTAGTCGTTGTCGGCTCTCGCACCGTCCTTATTAACTCTCCGCAGAACAAACAGGCTGTCGAAGCATCAGCTAAACCGAGAGAAACCTTCACCTGTTGACAGAAGATAACGGTTACTAACGATTGTGCGAAAACAGCCCCGAACAACTTCGTAGCATTATATCGACGATACGTGAAAAAATTGAATTCCGTTGATTTTATTCAAGGGATTATTTCAGCCTTTCTTTCCCAAGACTTATAAGAGTAAAAATGGCAATAAAGTAGTATTATTGTTGGGCAAAAGCACAGAAGCCTTTAGCCACTTCTACCTTGATAGATCTATTGTAACAAGAGAAGTTCTAGGCTCTGAATAAACCTTAAAATTACTCTAGGATCTTCGTCCTTCAGTTCAGTAGGTGTTAGGAACAGTTTAATGAAATATTGTTGTCGAGTGCGAACAATTACAAAAAATGTGTCCTGCCGTCTCTAGATCTTCTAGACATAGACGGCATATTTGATCCTCAGCTTTTCCTAGATTGAATAGGTGATATTTTAGGGCTGCATGACCTGTCAGAAATCTCCCCAGTAATTGAAGGTCCCTTTTGCTGAACGATAGTACTATTTTTGCTATCTTAGGCGAGCCTGGTACAAATGCTTTCGCCTATTTTTGTCCTAAAACATTGCCCCAATACAAGGTCTTTTGATCGTCCTCCCATACTTTTATTACTTGTTTTATGCGGCTCTCTTGCAGGGCACAGAAGCGGCTAGGACCAATGAAGGGCATGTTGGCTGCTTCCTTAGTCAGCTTGTCTGCCTTTTCATTACCTTCGATTTGATGACTTGGGACCCATCGCAGGGAATCGTATGAGTAGGCTTTGTTATGTACCTCTTAATATATTATTAACAATTAAATAAAAAAAAAAAACGAGAGTGGAAATAAAACAGGATTCAGTTCTCAGAAAATTCTATCAGGCGAGCGGTTTCGCGTTTAAAAATACATTAAATTGTAGCAATAACAAAAGCAAAACAAACACGAAACCGGACATGAGTACTGATTTAATTCATACGTTGATTTATTGATGACGTAGGGACGTAGACATAAGACGCTTGCTACAATTTAATTTAATCTTTCGATGTTCTATGCTTCTAGCTCCGAAATTTGTACCCGAATTCGAAAAAGTAACGATTCCCAAAATCCTCAATCAGTTAATTCAACATTCTTTCTACAAATAACAATATAATCGTGTCATCGTCCTTGGTACTTTATATATACATTCATACAAATTACCGCATTGTCCAAACGCGATCTTCATTGCAAATATTCCGTTACGATTCGCACGTCTCATTGTTTATGAGCACCGCGACTCCGGGGGCGGAATGGATCGGCTCATCAATGGCCCTAATGATCGTCACGTCTATTTTTGAAACGCCACGCGTCCAGCGGAAATTCCTACTACGCGAATAGACGTGCGGACGAGCGCGGCGAGGATGCCGATCCTGCCAGCTCTGCACGGCGATAGAGCATGGATCCGTCGAGTTTTCGATGTAGTCGGCGTTGCCCGTGCGCGCCATTAACGAACCGATACGGGACAGCGGTTACAAATGTAAACATTTATGTGTTTTTGATACTTCGAATTTATTGCCGTGAGCGTAAAAATACCGAAGGTATGGTGTATCTACAAACATACATAGGAGCGGCGTAGAAGCGACGAGAGAATCGCGGGAGTTCCGTTTCGGAACTATCTTTAAACAGATGTGTTTTACAGTAGAATGCAAAACGTATATAATTTTTTTTATTTTTAATATATCGTTTGATAATATTGGTCATAAATGCAGCATACAATAAGGTATTAACACACTCCAAACCATTCAAAATATTTGATTAATTTAACAATTGCTTCGAGAATTCGTGGATTCCTCTTTAAGCGCACGCGGTCTTCTAGATTTGCCAATCACAAATTGAGGAAATCTACATGTTCTTGGCATATTGGACAAACTTCAACAGTAATCCCTTCTTTGTTCATTTTAAAACCAGCTGCTGAAAACTCAAGTGAAAAAATAAATGTTTTTTTCTGAAACATTTTATCAGCATCATCCATATTTATGTATTTGTTTGGTTGAAAATGCTCGTTCGCAAAAATTCATCGGCGGCAAGACTGGTAGAATTGAAAGAATCCATAGTGGTCTGGCAACGTTGACTCAGGCTTGAGAATGAGTGTATACTCGAAACCGATCGCGATTTATATTAAATAGAGTTCTGTGAGAACAGACCATTATTACTACCTTCCTTAGGAATAAATGATTTTTTTTTAAAGGGAGGAAATGCCAAAAGAAACAGAAACATATGTCATTTGGCTGTAGTATTAACCCGCATTAACCCGTGGAGAAGTAACAACCAAAGGCTAAGAAAAGAGAACCTGAAATAAAATTGTGATCTCCAATTTACATACTAATATTACTTCATTGGGCCACATTACGTAACAGAGCATTTCGCGTCAATTTAAAAAAGAAAAATAGGAATTCGAAACCTGACATCTAATCCGCGAATTCAATCAAAGAAACACGCACAAAGGATTCAATTTTCAGTCGGACACAAGTCGGAGCGAGCTGGTATAAAATTTCCAATTAAATCCAGCGCTTCGAAGTGACAACTGTTTGTCTTGGCCACGTCGGACTCGGTGTTTTTTTTTTTTTATTATTTCGACCTGACCGCTCGCTTCAAAGTGGCGAGCCGCAAAATGAACATAGTGAACAAACACAAAGATTCGCTTCGTTGTTGGCTATTTCGCAACGGTCGTTCCGTGGAAAATCAATGAGGGAGTCAACATACGTGCTTCATAACAAGATAGCGGCGTATTCGACTGTCTGTTCGTACTGCACGACGTCCCTGTTACAATGTTCTGATTTTAAAAGTAGAAAAAATTAAAAAAATAGGTTTTACAAGAAAACAATTGGAGGAAGTAGTGGAGCGGTGTAGGAGATAAAATGCAGTTTGAAGTTTTTCTTATAGGTATTTTTTGCTTAAGTTTTAAAAATATGCTATTTAAATAATAAATTAGAAATAATGATATGCAGAAGTCCCGAATTCCAATCATCTCAATGATGGCAATTTTTCGAAAATTTCAAAATATTGCCCAATAACAAACGCAACATTACGGAAGATCATCAAATGTATTATGAGATACTTACATATGTGTGTTTAATACTTTCAGTGCTTATTTATGAGAACGAGTGAAAATGTGTTCACGGAGGACCATTTTTTACGACGATCAGATCATAAAATCTAAATACGTTTAGCGGTATTCAAATCAATGAAATGTAATTAGTATTAACGAGAGCGTAAACAGGAGTTATATGACGGAAGAAGGTCGCTTCCTCATTGACATGAATAATTGGGCAGAACGAACTGAAATAGTCAATTACAACGTAACTTATTAAATGGATGTTTGGGTTCAGATTTTGACCCCATTAACTTATTGTATAAATATTAGTTTGGATTCCTGACAATATTTATCACAAATGAGGACACCCATTTAACTAGTTTAAATATTTATTAGTAAGTAGTCTTTGATAATTGACCACTTCAAACTTCACAACAATCCTTTATCTCTAGACTTGGCTTCATTACGTTAAAAGAATTGCCTGTAAAGTTTAATACAGAAAATGCGCAAATATGAAGTCTAAATACAAAGTTCAATAGCGTGTACATGGTGTTTAATCAATTCTATGCATAATTATATTTTTTCATTTTCAAGAAATGTTTTTCAAAAATGAATGAAGATTTGCAAGATTTGCTCAAGTTTCTATCGACGATTGTTCTGTTTACTGATGAAGCAAATTTCTCGAAAAAACGCGCAGAAACTGACACAGATTATGCAAACAAGAAGAGCTCCAACACTCGCCCTTTGCTAACGTTAATAATGACTCCTTGTTAGCTAATTGTCAGATGTGATTCGAACCTCTCAACCACAACGATTTATAACAAAGGCTAAATGTCTTGTTATCAGTTCTTCGACATTCTTCAATACTGCACTAGCCGCACCCAACCACCCGAAGACGATGCACTCAGTCTGGCAAGTGCATTTAACTCTTCCATCTCCAACATAGAACTCAAGAAAAGGGATGGACCATTGCAAGAAATCATTTTCATCGTCCAAATTTAATTGAGACAAAATATTCATTAAATGCATCAATTCGATACCATCCCCGTGGACAGAAATGCCTGCACCAACAATAACATTTACGACGCCCGACATCGATTTGCTCTTATTGGTTGTGTTTCAGAAAGTCGATTAATGTAATGCAATAAGAAACATTCATAATATTCTCAGAAGAATCTCAATCAGTCATCAAGGAAAAGACTGGATGGAAGTTCTTTCATCATTTTTCAATCTTAAGAAGCTTTCCTTGTTTCTCAATGAATAAATTATGAGACTATTAATTTTTTTAAGAACGTTCTAAATCGTATAAAAGGTAACTTTAAATCAAAGGGAAGGCTTTTTCATAAACATCGTATATATTTTCTAAAGAAAAAGATTTGTATAGGTTTAATAGTAGATTATACTGTGGTCAACATCTTTCATATCGATATTAACAATTAACGTGCAAATACCGTTTAAATCATCTATATAGCATCATCATCGTATATCTCAGATTAATATTCGCTCATAAAAATTAGATTCTTATTACAAACATACTGACAATGAAACTACAAAGTTAAAGTATCGAACTCCATAGATTTACGTATTGAACCCAAACGTATATCTAAAAATATTAGCTATAAAATCAATCAGCGGCCACCAGCTGTCTAAGACGAGTACGTTATCTCGCAAACTGACGGGCGACTACTTCTCCGGATTATATATCAAGCTCATCTAACTTGTAAGCCTTGGCAAACATCTCTAATCCCTTAGTAATTTCGGAAACTTGTTAATTAAGTGTTGAGGATCTTCTCTGATCATGAATCAGATCAAAATGTCATTAGCAAGGGTACGGCGCGGAAGCAATTTAGCATTTCCTTCCAGATATACTTCGGGCGAAGTTAACATCAACAAGATCTATTCACATCAAGCGAAGGAAATGGTTAAAATAAGTGATTTGCATTTGGCGCAGAAAAAATTACTCGTAAGGGTTGTTTATTTTAGTCTGTGTTAAGTTTAAATGGGCACTCAAGACGGACGGCGTAGGAATAATGTTATTTCCCGTTTTAAAAATACAAGACTTCCACGTTAAATCGAAAGTGACTGCAAGCTATAAAAGCTTCCAATATCAAATGGAAAGATTTGTAATTTTGGTAAATTTGTTTTTCACGTTGCATATAACCATACTACAGCGTAGCGTCAACTAGAAAAGGACCTCTCAACCGTAGCCCTGAGTAAATATTTATATAAAATATCAAGAGAATATTTTGTCGGGATGACGACAAAAATCCAAGAATACAATCCCGGATCTGAATAAATCTTGATTACAATCAGATTATACAAATTTCCATTTTATCCTCGGCAGCAACTAGATACAAATTACTCCCATTAGGGAGTTTTTAAATTGAAAAAAATGTAAATTATTCCACGTCTCAACATCGCCCTACGATCGTCATTTGTTATACTCTCGGAGTCGAAGGACCCGCAGACTCCATCCTTCACTCGCAAACCCGACTTTATTAATGATGATGTCCGTCTCATTAAAATTCTGTCGCCCCAGCGACAGAGCTGTATGTAGCGGTCGCATTCGAAGATTAGCATAATATGTGTCATCCCTGATCTCCCCGGAGGACTCCAGGCGCCCGAAACGCTCCGGCCACATCGCACAGGTACTCGATGTATTGTGTACCGCGCGAACGAGATGAAAATGAAGAGACGAGGCTGGGGAATGCGCCAGAAACGGACATCGGGACAAAGCTTATCGTGTTAACTGTTGACTAGGGAAGGAGTATATGACGGCTGTGTGCAAATTTGATCAGTCGAGTTTGGAAAAGTTTCGCTGTCACACGCAATAAAGTACATTGTGTTCCCAAAAATGGGATTTGACGAAGTTTCGGGAACTTGTTCACTGGCAAATACTTATCTAGGAATTTGTATTCAATAATTGATAACATTACCTCATTTGAGATACATACGAGGGTTCTCTGAAAAATTTCAAACCTCAACATGAAGATAGGGTTACTTTCCCTGTTGGAGACGAAATGTTACAGCAAATAACTTAGATATAATTATCCTATTGAACAGGATCATTTACCCCCGTGTGCAATATGGCGAGTCGTTGCAAAGTCAAGGGCAACATTTTCTGTTACTAATCTTGTTCACGGTTGAAGCAGGCTGTAGTCGCGATGGCACTTTGCACGTACACTGCCGTTCAGTGAAGTTCGGTCATATAATAAAAATCTATTATATCACACTATATACAATTATTAATACATAAAATTAGAAAAATATTAAGCATACACTCTTTTCTAAGGGATTAAAGCCATAAATTATTATGTAAAGTAGAAATATTGCGACAACCACAATAAAGTCCCTTTTATTACCATTCCAAGAATCCCTCGGAAGTACCGATCTTTTGAAACGGGTGGTTTGGGGATTATTAACGAACAGTACATTTAGGAAATATACGGCAGTATCATTCTTGTTTATTTATCACAGGCATAAAGATATAAATTTGCTTCATTTTACTGTTGAACGTGTGTTGTGCATCTGTCGTTTTTGCGCGAAAGTTTTAAGAAAATTTACTTCAAAATGGCACGTGGCAAGCCTACCAGTGTAGAAAAACGTTCACGCATTATTACGCTGTTTGAAGAAGGATATTCGGGGCGATAAATTGCTGAAAAAATAAATATGAGAAGTTCAACAGTAAACGACATCATAAAGCGATATCGGACAACTGGAACTATAGAAAATCGTGTTCGTCCCGGAGCATCTAGGAAAACAACAAAAGCTGAAGATTTGAGAATTGTATTATTAAGCAAACGCAATAGAAAATTAACAGCGCCACAAATAGCAGCCGAAGTCAATAGCGGCGGTGAAGAATAAGTTTCGGCGAGTACGGTAAAACGTCGACTTCAACAAGCGGACCTTCATGGACGCATTGCCATTCGAAAACCCTTATTACATCGGGGCACCAGAGCAAAACGGCTACAGTGGGCCCGTTCTCATCTAGATTGGTCGCTAGATAATTGAAAATACGTGCTTTGGAGTGACGAGTCAAAGTTTGAGGTTTTTGGGCAAAATCGACGAGTTTATGTCCGAAGATCTAAAACCGAAAAGTGATCCAGACCTGCATTGTGCCTACAGTGAAGCAAGGGCGTAGTTCTGTGTTAGTGTGGGGATGTTTCTCCTTTGCTGGGACGGGAGATTTATGCAGAGTGCAGGGTGTAATGAGGAAGGAAAATTATTTTGCAATACTCCAGAATCATGCAGTGCCATCAGGCCCTAACTTTACATTCATGCATGACAACGACCTAAAACACACTGTGTTAGTGTGTAAGAACTATCTAAAGGAGCAAGAAAAACAACACACCCTGAAAGTAATGACATGACCCCCACAAAGCCCAGATTTGAACCCTATAGAGTTGTTGTGGGATGAACTGGACAGGAGGATCCGAAAAATATGTCCAACTTCACAAGAACATTTAGGGAATATTCTGCAACATGAATGGATTAATATTCCACAATCCGTTTTAACAAAACTTATCGAAAGAATGCCTAGAATAGTTCGAGCGGTGATTAACAGCAAATGAGGTTTTTTCGATTAAAAAAAATATATAATGTTCAGTATGTTATATTAGGCCAGAATAACTTTTTATTTATTTATTTTTGTCTTTTTTACCTGTACATACAATAAAATTGCATTTTGTTTTTAGTTTCATTTGTTTCTGTAACCTTTACATGCTCTTTACCAACCGACCGAACTTCTCTGAACGGCAGTGTACATAATTCGATTGCCTAAACTTTTAAGAAAACGAACACTTTATTAGAAAATGTCTCATTGAGCATTATTCAAAGTATGTACTATAAGCAGGATGGCGCGTTGGCTCACTTTTCTTGAAGAGCAAGCGATTCTTTGCGAAGATGATTTGAAAGTAGATACGAGACCTATACTATGCCCAACTCGACCCCTCGATTTTTCATTTTGGGAGTTAATGAAAAATGAAGTGCATGCCGCAGAATTAAATAACGGAGTACCATTAAGGGGTCTGCTGCTAGATTCCATAATAATCCAGAGATACATCTACGACGCCGTCAATCATTAACACAAAGATTGGAAGAGTGTGCCTAAGAACAAAGCCATCAATTTGATTGTTAGGAATGGCATAAAAGACGCTTTACTAAGATGGTTATTAATTATTTTCCATATTCTACCAGATCTGAACGATCTGCAGATAATATCGAATATACAAATAAGTTATGTATGCAGAACTATGTATATGTAAAAGATTCTGTCATATTTGTTAATGACTTATCACCTATCAACATTCAAAATTTACACGTACTTCCAGCATGTTAATTTGCAGCATTTACGAACGCATCAAGCACGTGTCAAAACAGATTTAATCGAGAATGGATATTCTCAAACACATATGCCTTAGAAATCTTGAGATGTTCGCGCAAATAAGACTATGTGCATGTGCACGTAGGTCCCCTACGTCTTCGCCACACTTAAAATTCGGACGACGCGACGCACGGATTGGTCGGAATGCTTAAAATATACATATATTAACTTCAACGCGTTGTCCGTTTATTTTCAATATCCCAAGCGCGTATTGCGTCTATCGAAAGCCTTGCGACAGATCCGGATAGAGAAGGATATTTCGTTTCTAGACTCCGAGAAAATAAACAATATCCGACTAATATGGACGATTCGCCCTACGTATATTTCAAGATCGACATGAAAATATTCGGTTTCCCATCGTAAATCATTGCAAGCCATAATATACGTATTTAGCCCAAGTTCATCATCGGCATATTCGTCCGTTTTATATTTAAAGAAGCACTTGAACATCTCGACATAGTTGTCTGCGTTTACGTCAAACGAGGATTTACATTTCTGCAAATTGTCTACATTAAGCGCTGTGAAATTACTTTAAGCATATGTACAACGTGGAATTCAATTAACAGAATAATTTAAGCATTCTATGTACAAGGTATGTCACAATGAGGTGGCTGCCATTTATAATATAATGTAATAAAAAACAAAAAAAATAATTGCCATCGTACCCTAATATCCAACAACAATAGGGTTACAACAGGAATTTTTAATAATCGCCTTATCCTGTAAATTAATTTCCTTGACGACTACGGAGCGTATTTGAAAAATAACGACTGCAGCGACATACTGAAAACCAGAAAAAGACGATATCTCCCGCCAGTAACGTTGACCGACGAAGACGAAATAAACCAAAAAGCTTTTTCAATTATCTTTTTCCGTTTTTGAACAGCTTTTTCTCGCCTATTGCTTTTACTCTTGACATGCTCAAATACGAGCGGAAGAATAAAGAAAACTTCGTGAAATTGGACGATTTAATTGCTTTTCGGCGATCACTAGAAATAGGAAATTAGTAAAGAGAAAAATAATAAGTGATGACCATATTGTTTTTAATGTTCTGGCATTTCCTTGATATTCTCTTTTTTCAGCAATTTTTGCATCTATTGCGCTTTGTAAAATCCTAAGAAGTTCAGTCTTCAGCAGTCTTTCGTATGAATGGAAGCAGTGACATCTTTTGACGAAGAAATTTACTAATTTAATAATGCGCGTTTCTGTGGGTTAATCGTTGTTGAAAATTCAGATAAATATTATAAACTGTATTGTTGATATAATTACGAAAGGAGACATTATGACTACTTTACTTTGAAAAAATTCGTAAATTTGAAAAGCTTTCTTAAATGTCTATGTGACTCGTTATTTTACATCTAATTGCTGTCGTTTTCCAACTGATCTAAACCAATATGTTTTGCACAACCGTAAGTATTGTTTTTGAAAATTCCCAGCTTTCTCGCCCTTATGGATCCTCTTTCAGTATTTCATCATTATCAACGGCATACATTGTCGCACTTTCTGCCGTAATCGAAAAGCGAGTCACTTTTAAATTTTTGTAGGCCATTCGCTACGCAACAGGAAATGAAAGTTTATCGGTTCACTTCGCTCAAAATGAAGGACGATCAGAAATGGTAGTCCCGTTCTAAACGATGTCGAACTAATTGTCGCTGCGACCGTTTAAGGGAAGCATAGTGGGGAAACTCAATCTGGACATCGTTATTAAGAGGAAATCTGCGAAAATTACGAATATACGGGCACTGTAATTGTAAGTCTATTACGTGAGACTAAGGTCGTTAAAATTTAAACGCTGGACTTCGGATTTGGCTTTAAAAGGAGCAAAAGAGGATGATTCGGACGTGATTGTCCGTTTTAATTTGTTAAATTTCTTTGTGAAGCTGTGCCATCTCCAAAATCTCTTTAGGAAAAGTCCCCCAAAAAGTACAGAATTTTATTTTTGCATATAGGACTGTGTTTGAACAAGTCGCTTATAATCTTGCCTCTGCAGGTGCGGAACTCGTTCAGAAACTAAGCTTAAGGGTTCAAGATATCCGATACTAGCTTTCTTTTGGGAAAATCAAACATAGGACGTAAAGTTACAATATAATTCAAATTAAATGTCCGATGCCACATAATAATATACTGACAGCACGAGTTTTTGCCGAATGCAATAATATTTGCAATTATTTTCTAGCTTGATTTTGCTACACTGCTGCCCAAAAATTTAATGCACTCGATCCTTTTCAACAGCTTGGGAAGATGTTTGAGAGCCGCGAGCCTTAACAGACCGAGTCCCAAATTCCATTAAATACAGTAATTTTTTGCAAATCTCGACAATCTCTTCATTTCTTCATTCGATATATTATTAAATCGAATGAGGAAAGCAGATAATTGAGAGAAATTGACGAAACTCTTTCTACACATTTCTCTCTGTGTAAACATCACGAAAGAAAGTCGAGCCCCAAGTTTTAACAATAAAGTAATACGTCCAACGTGACCTCACGAACGTGCCCGTGGATTTTGCCAGGCGAGCATTGCACGCCAATAAATTATGCCGTACAAAATCGTTGTTCCGGTTCACGGAATATTTCATTTCCACAAATCTTTGGACAAGAGCGGTGCTATTATTTACAGCCAGTTGCGTAGATGGAAAATGATTTTTCGCAAGAGGAACGGAAAGTACTGCGGTTAGGCAAGCCTTATTTTCACCTGAATACATTTCTGAGTGTTTACTTGTCGTATCGCTTTTAGAAGAAAATGCAAGAAATATATTTACGCACCGAACAATGTGGAACAATCTGGAAGTTACTAATTCTTGAGAATAATTGTTTCGTATGGTTCCACAGTTAGTTGTCTAAATTAATTGGTTAAAGGCATTTATTTAATGTATTTCTTAGTATAAATTAGCAATTTTATTAATTTTAATAGAAAACCGATCGAGTTCGGATTTACTCGGGAATCCTTAATATGGCACCAACGAATCCTAGTTGGACTAACTCGAGTTGACAATAGATATTATTCGAGTTGCTCAAGGCGCTGAAACACAAAGACTCTAAAAAACCGTTGCCACGATGAATATTTCCAGCACTGAAAACGACATTAAATAACATTCCTTATAAACGTTAGTATTATTTCACGTCATTTCTTTACCAGATGCTCGCGATCAAATCTCGAAAACCTTACGACGCGTTAAAGCATCTGTTATTACATTATTAATTTAAATTAACGGGTTCTCGAGAACAAAAACTTCCTCGCCTATAGCGGTGTAAGTCCGAGAATGGGTATAAACGGGCCATCTACATAAAGACGCGGCCAGAGTCGCTGCGAAAATTAAAAAACTTTAGGAAATATGGCTCCTCTTTTGCGCAGCGGCGAATACGAAACGAATGAATAAAAAACAGTTTCCGTTTCTTTATAGGCTATAGAAAAGTCGTCGCAGCTTCCCAAGTTAAATGAAGAAGAGTTCGCGAAATTCAAATTTAATGGTATCCAATTTAGGAAATTAAAGCCATTTATATTTCTCTGGGTAATGCGAATGTTAGTAAAGGGAATAACTTCAAATATTAGCGCGCTGCAATAATTATTGTTTTATTAAAAAATAGAAAAAATCCGTAGAAAAATGTGTATTAAATATAGAAAGATTCGGCTCCGAGAAAGAAATCCCAACGCGCGTATACAGAGTATCAAAACTTTGTCGAAGAACGAGCGTTACGAACTGTCACGATCGCCAGCCATCACTCCTTCGCTTAAGGGTCATGCGGTGCTCAGACCCGCACTATGTGTGCTTAATTTTTCCACTTATATGAGGAGGCAATAACATAAAACGTGTTATAGCACGGCTATATTATATAGAAATAAACCCAAAAATATGAACACAAACAAGTAAGGAAAGCGCGTTATATGTACACTGCTGTTCAGAGAAGTTCGGTCGGTTGGTAAAAAACATGAAAAGGTTACAGAAACAAACGAAACTAAAAACAAAATGCAATTTTATTGTATGTACAGGTAAAAAAGACAAAAATAAATGAATAAAAGTTATTCTGGCCTAATATAACATACTGAACATTATTTTTTTTTTTCATCGAAAAAACCTTCTTTGCTGTTAATCACCGCTCGAACTAGTCTAGGTATTCTTTCGATAAGTTTTGTTAAAACGGATTGTGGAATATTAATCCGTTCATGTTGCAGAATATTCTGTAAATTTATATATATATTTTTCGGATCCTCCTATCCAGTTCATCCCACAACAACTCTATAGGGTTCAAATCTGGGCTTTGTCGGGGCCATGTCATTACTTGCAGTGTGTGCTGTTCTTCTTGCTCCTTTAGATAGTTCTTACACACTAACGCAGTGTGTTTTGGGTGGTTGTCATGCATGAATGTAAAGTTACGGCCTATTATACGCAATCCTGATGGCACTGCATGATTCTGCAGTATTGCAAAATAATCTTCCTTCCTCATTACACCCTGCACTCTGCATAAATCTCCCGTCCCAGCAAAGTAGAAACATCCCCACACTAATACAGAACCACGCCCTTGCTTCACTGTAGGGACAATGCAGTTCGGGATCACTTTTCGGTTTTAGATCTTCGGACATAAACTCGTCGATTTTGGCCAAAAACCTCAAACTTTGACTCGTCACTCCAAAGCACATGTTTCCAATCATCTAACGACCAATCTAGATGAGAACGGGCCCACTGTAGCCGTTTTGCTCTGTTGCCCCGACGTAATAAGGGTTTTCGAATGGCAATGCGTCCATGAAGGTCCGCTTGTTGAAGTCGACGTTTTACCGTACTCGCCGAAACTTGTTCTTCGCGGCCGCGATTGACTTCGGCTGCTATTTGTGGCGCTGTTAATTTTCTATTGCGTTTGCTTAATAATACAATTCTCAAATCTTCAGCTTTTGTTGTTTTCCTAGATGCTCCAGGACGAACACGATTTTCTATAGTTCCAGTTGTCCGATATCGCTTTATGATGTCATTTATTGTTGAACTTCTCATATTTATTTTTTCAGCAATTTGTCGCCCCGAATATCCTTCTTCAAACAGCGTAATAATACGTGAACGTTTTTCTACACTGGTAGGCTTGCCACGTGCCATTTTGAAGTAAATTTTCTTAAAACTTTCGGGCAAAAACGACAGATGCACACCAACACACGTTTAACAGTAAAATGAAGCAAATTTATATCTTTACGCCTGTGATAAATAAACAAGAATGATACTGCGGTATATTTTCTAAATGTATTGTTCGTTAATATTCCCCAAACGACCCGCTTCAAAAGATCGGTACTTCCGAGGAATTCTTGGAATGATAATAAAAGGGACTTTATTGTGGTTGTCGTAATATTTCTATTTTACATTTTTGTATGCTTAATATTTTTCTAATTTTATGTATTAATAATTGTGTAAGGTATGAATGAACATCCCCATTTTACGATATTCAGATATTAACAATAACAAAGTTGAAGCCCAGAAAACAGCATGAAATAATTAGATGAATAGCGGAAAATGTAGGCCAAAGTAAAAAGAAAGCATTTAGAGAAAATTATGAGAATAAGGCTTTACTACTTACACCACACTATCCTCACGTTAACGGTGATATTTTCTACATATTTACAATTAATAATAACAAAAATACTTAATAAAATACATAACATAACAATTGATTAGCATTGGAAATTATTTAATTATACAAAACGCGGACTTTACAGCGACCTCAGCTATTGTATACATCACACAGTCATAAATTAAAAACATGACACAGTGACCGTCCGGAAACATACTCTTATCAACACTTTATCGCGCGAGCCTCAACAACAGGTGGTAAATTGGTCTTTGATTAAGATTTACATCATTCCATGCGCGATAAAAGAGTGCACGCGAATTGTGTACGTAATATTTCGGCAATTTTAAGGGAAATGGAAAGCTAGCGATCCTGAACCCTTCTTCGTTCTCCACGTTTTCGTTTGATTATAAGATTTAGTATAAATGTTTGGACAAGTAAATTATACCGTCCTACTGTTTCGGTGAAATTACAAGCAGCGCTTACCAAAACTAAGTATGTTAAAATGTTCGATTTTATTGCAAACAGTTTAGATTAGGTGCCGATAAATCTTAGCAATGGTACCATTTATTTGCTTAGAGGTTAACATTTATTCAAAATCAAAATATATAGAATTTCCCCAACATTCATAATTAGTTGTCTGCATGTAATGAAAATAACAATAAATAGAGTGGAATTGTGATGGTTTCGCGGATATCAATCTGCTGAAATTACATCAGTAACATTCTCTATTGATTTGTACGTCAAATTATTCCACGTGTAATTTAGTAACTGAAAACTTATCGACGCTCACTCCATATTCAATCTAATTCACTTGAATTGCTTGAACTTCGCCTAATATAACGTATGTATTCATGAAGTTGGTTCAATATCTGCGATCTAGTTTGCATGAGTTTATGTAACGTAATCGTCTTGAAGATCATGTAAGCTTGTACTTAATTAACTTAGGCTGCATATAGTTGATTATGCAAGAGCTTTCCATAACTTTCCATGGAAGTTACGTTGTTGAGGAATCACACATACTTTATGTACGAGAGTTCTTAAGGTAATTATGATGGTTACAGACTATTTGCAGTAATTCAACCTAAAATTCCTTTGATTTGCTAATTTGATAATTATCTATCTTCGAGGGGAATCTGAAAAGATTTAAGCTTCAATATGAAGATAGTAAGAAATATTCTATACTTCATGCATTGTAAGATTGCAGGGGTAGGATAGATAGTTGAAAAATTCGCGATGTGTAGCATTGCTTACTTTTCAAGCATATCATTTAATCTTCCCTTCTTTTAAAATGGATAGAGCTAGTGTTTCTGTAAAAATGGAAAAAATCGTAATATCCGAGATGGACGCTGTTTACACCATCATTTTCTATAGTAACATCGCACCAGCTTGGTTGACGATGAACCTTCGATGGCAAAGAAGTGCAACCACCACCGATAACATCGGAGAAATTTACCAAATGAGCGAAATAGATTTGCGAAAATACCCCATCTTGCACAACACATTCCTGACATTTCCTAATTTCTTTTTACTCTCCATCTCTATTTACCAAAAGGTAAACTTGCTAAAATTCAGAGTTAATTTCCGACAGTAGCACGTAAAGTTAGACCTATCCTATGTGTAGCAAACGTCGGTACGGGATTACACTTTGCACAATTAAATCCGGGATTGAAATCCGGGTTGTAATCTGCACTCCGCTCCGGTTGAATTAATGAAGTTTTAATATGGGATCGGCACTTCAGATTATATCTACCTCTCTATATATATAACATTTAAAGTCCACTTAGAGAGTAATTTGTTAGTACTTTGTTTGAATTTTCTAGAACAGCGCTCCGTTGCATTGAAGCTAATTGAGCTTTCTTCGAATTCGAATTAAAGATTAGTTATTAGTTTTGTGAAGGACGGACATTAAAATCATTGAAACATAGCATAAGTTCTATATTCCTTTATTATAATGTATTTTTGCTAAAGATTATTTAAACAGGAAGAATATTTTTCATTATTAATGCTATGTTAAACATCATTGTTGTAACTGTAAGTTATCTTGAGATGTTATTGATACTTTTTTTAAAGAAATCTTGATAATTTTGCTTCAACTAGGTCGAATGTATGCAGTTTAAAGAAAAAGATACCCCTTAGTAGAAATGTCTTTCAGGTGATGTCGCGTAGTTAATATTTTACTTGACGTTTCGCTGATCATGTTGTTAGCTTCTTCAGAAGATTTCTAAAGACTGGATTACGGTCGTGAAAGCCTACACTCAACTAAAAAACAAACCCCGTATTAGTCAACAGAAATCACATGTTATTCCATCAAGAGAGGCCACTAAATAGACGTTTATCCATTATTTCATACGTAAGAACGATCATAGAATGTAATTATTAATACGCATCGTTTAAATTTAAAATTAGTCTTGTTGCTACGCCATCCATTGCCACTTTTATTCTAACTATACGGGAATAATACGCCGTTCACTGAACGCAATTAATTATAAACGTTGGCAGCATCACAAGTTACTCAAAAGACAAAGTAAAGATAATAAATTCATAATTAGAACTCGGACACTACCGGTTTCCTTCAGGAAATGAGGTCGAGAATTGCTATGTAATTGAGATATAATTACATCGAGATATGTTTTGGATGCGTGCATATGTGGAAGTATGAAGATAATACTTACATTGGAGTATCAAGCGAACCTATACGTACGGACCGACGTAATGCGCTATGTCAACATAATTTAACTAATTGGTGCGTCAGATATATAGGTAAGTACCATATATCTATGCGTTCAGCATATACATGTAGATATAACGTTGGGGTGCAATTTCCTAACTCTTCCGCAAACAACATCCGCTTCCAATGAGGACGGCAACTGTAGACAATAACAATCGACCACTAGCATAGCAATAGCGTCATGGAAACGGGGCTGGCATCAAGGCATAATTTAGTACCGATTATTGCGCGATTATACACCCAACCAGGTACCAATTCGTAAAGCGCAACAGGACCAAATGCTCCATAGACAAGCTACATAGGTATATGAAGTGGCGGATAATAGGTACTTGGCATTTAATCATCTATAATTAATCCATAAATCTCAGCTTCCACTGTCGCCATCTATCGTAGGAAGAAACATTAGACTTAAGTACACACAAAGAAACGATAGTTACTTTTAATTTAAGAAGAGAAAATTGAAAGAAATTCAAAAACATAGGGCATAGATCTATCGATGTGGAGTTACGAATTTATGAAAGCACTCCGAAAAATTTGAAGCCTTAACATGCGGATGCAATACGCCTACGACAAAAACTGCAACCACTACCGAAACATTTCTCCAAATGATGCAAGACGACCGTCGAATTAAGATTGAAATGAAAGCAAAGGCTGTGGGCATCTCGAAAGAACATATTTTCCATATATTGGCTAAAGATTTAGGCATGAAGTGATAACAGCGCGTTAGTGCTCAGTGCTGCGTTAGGTCACTTAGGACCAAAAACGCATTCGTACAACTATTGCCAAGGCAGTTTAAGCTAAATAAGTCGGAGCTTGGACGTCCTTTAATAACTGCGGATGAAACTTGGAGACACCAGTACATTCTTTAAGCCAAGGTCCATTCGAAACAGTGGACTGCGGAAGGTGAATCGACTCCGAAAAAGGAGGAGGAAAAGATAAAAAAAATAACCGGGGCACACTACGTATCATTACTTAATTTTTTATTTTATGTTTAATAGAGGAGAAATCCCATAAAGATGAGATACACGTCGTTACATTTACGTATCCCTTTCTTTACTAGCAAACAAACCATTTATTAAATTCTTTCACTGTACAATTAGTTATTTTCTGCTGAACAATAGCAATAAAAATGTTTACCTATTCATATTACAAGTATGTACACTGCCGTTCAGTGAAGTTCGGTCATACAATAAAAAACTATTATATCACACTGTATACAATTAATAATACATAAAATTAGAAAAATATTAAGTATACACTCTTTTCTAAGGGGTTAAAGCCATAAATTATTATGTAAAGTAGAAATATTGCGACAACAACAACAAAGTCCCTCTTATTATCATTCCAAGAATTTCTCGGAAGCACCGATCTTTTGAAACGGGTCGTTTGGGGATTATTAACGAACAATACATTTAGGAAATATACCGCAGTATCACTCTTGTTTATTTATCACAGGCGTAAAGATATAAATTTGCTTCAAAATGGCACGTGAGAAGCCTACCAGTGTAGAAAAACGTTCACGCATTATTACGCTGTTTGAAGAAGGATATTCGGGGCGACGAATTGCTGAAAAAATAAATATGAGAAGTTCAACAGTAAACGACATCATAAAGCGATATCGGACAACTGGAACTATAGAAAATCGGGTTCATCCTGGAGCGTCTAGGAAAACAACAAAAGCTGAAGATTTGAGAATTATATTATTAAGCAAACGCAATAGAAAATTAACAGCGCCACAAATAGCAGCCGAAGTCAATCGCGGCCGTGAAGAACAAGTTTCGGCGAGTACGGTAAAACGTCGACTTCAACAAGCGGGCCTTCATGGACGCATTGCCATTCGAAAACCCTTATTACGTCGGGGCAACAGAGCAAAACGGCTACAGTGGGCCCGTTCTCATCTAGATTGGTCGTTAGATGATTGGGAACACGTGCTTTGGAGTGACGAGTCAAAGTTTGAGGCTTTTGGGCAAAATCGACGAGTTTATGTCCGAAGATCTAAAACCGAAAAGTGATCCCGAACTGCATTGTGCCTACAGTCAAGCAAGGGCGTAGTTCTGTGTTAGTGTGGGGATGTTTCTCCTTTGCTGGGACGGGAGATTTATGCAGAGTGCAGGGTGTAATGAGGAAGGAAAATTATTTTGCAATACTCCAGAATCATGCAGTGCCATCAGGATTGCGTATAATAGGCCGTAACTTTACATTTATGCATGACAACGACCCAAAACACATTGCGTTAGTGTGTAAGAACTATCTAAAGGAGCAAAAAGAACAGCACACCCTGCAAGTAATGACATGGCCCCCACAAAGCCCAAATTTGAACCCTGTAGAGTTGTTGTGGGATGAACTGGACAGGAGGATCCGAGAAATATGCCCAACTTCAAAAAAAAAATGTTCAGTATGTTATATTAGGCCAGAATAACTTTTTATTTATTTATTTTTGTCTTTTTTACCTGTACATACAATAAAATTGCATTTTGTTTTTAGTTTCGTTTGTTTCTGTAACCTTCTCATGTTTTTCACTAACCGACCGAACTTCTCTGAACGGCAGTGTACTTCAACGTGGCAGCTCTGCTACAAACGAAAGATATCTTTCTTCATAATACCTTTTCATCCGTAGTACCAAGGGATATATCATTTTCAAAATTCGTTCCTTCGAGCAAAACAATCCCTCCCATTCAAAGGCGCATTTGTTACCTTGAGCAAAAACAATTTTGTGTATTTGTATCTTTTATCCACGTTGAAATGGAAAATAAATCTAATGTTCAACAACAGCTACACGGATAACTGAGGAAATTACATTTCAACTTCCTCATCCATCATCTGTAACAATATGCGGATATTAGGGCGAGGCAGAACCGTCTTTAGTGCCAAAACGGAGCTTGCTATCATCCATTGTCTATCCGCTCGCTTGAATAGCCGAAGAAATTATCACCTTATTAATGCGTTTTCGTAATCTATACGAACATTTGTTGAGTATTAGGAAAAATATTTTTGTTTAAGATGCATTTTGTATAATTACTCAATGTTACTTAGATAAGGCAAGGATTTACTTAAAATTTCTGATTGTACAAGCAATAATTATTCCGCATTCTGCGTAGGAAGACATCCCCTAATGAAGTTGTAAAATCGTAAAATTTGAAGGTTGAAATCGATACCTATGTACATCAATTAAAACTGATATCTGCACTATGCGAACGTACAAACGATACACCGAAATCTGTGTAATTTTCCAGGGGACTACTCCAATTATCGTCAAAATTTCGCGGCGTTTGCTGCGGGAACACGTACATATGTGCTGTGAATACAATGGAACGCTCACAATGTAAATAGTAATGTTCACTATAACAATACGTCACGTATGTTATAGTAGTATGTCAGTTACACCTGCTACTAAACGACCCGGTATGAATGGAATCGTTGCCTCACATGCTATCCTCTCGAAATAATAATACACACCATCGGCTAAATATAAACACTGGCACACCACGGCGTAACTTCATAGTTAGGCCATCACTGCAAACGCGATGCACAACATCTGTGCGAATTACCGTGACATAAGCGATGAGAAAGCGTGGGTTATTCGTTGTCCGAATTGTCATAGCTTCTAGGTGGCTTTTTTAAGGAACGATATCGACGGCGGATTGTCAAAAATGGTGGGAAAAAGAATCTGAAACGTCACGCCGACGTGTAACTTTCTGGAAGAACGAGGGTGAATCAGTAATCTAATTTTTATCGTTATTACTTGGAAGGCCGTGGTTATGGTGTTTGCAATATTGTAAACTCGATAAGCGACCATGATGTGACAGGAACGATATGATCTATGATACTTGGCAAAGTAGGCGAAAATATTTTCATGGTTGCCGAATCCTGGAATACGAAGAGGAAAAATAATCCTGAAAATTATTGCTGATTAAAATAAGTGAAGGATTCTGGCTAGTTGAGATACTGTTTACACTACTTAGAAGCTGGTATAAATAAACTCTTGTTATATTTATACTATTACTGAGATGTTTATGAAAATTAATCTTTGATTCTACTATCATACTTGCCGTATTTCAGTTTTATTTCGAATAAGAAAAAAACCAATTTTTGTTTTTAATATTTGTTTAGGGTGGGGTGGACTGTACGTAGTATTGTTGTTATTGTTCATCAAAGAAAAAACTAGCCTGTTATATTGTATTCCTTTATTTGTTATTATACTTGAGCCTTGTTAGTACCATGAAGTATTCATGGCCGAATTACCAACTTACAAAGGAAGGATTCCAAGGTGACGCTCACCACATTGGCAGATTTGTAGGACCGAAAATAAATAGAGATAAAAGAAATTAGTTTCTACAGCTAAATAGTTAAAGACCGGATCATCAGTTAAACCTTTTAAAAATGTATTTTGAATTAACTAAGACTTCTTATCGCGTTGTTAAATAAATTAAAATACCTCTTCAAACAGCATGGGTTACAATATTAAATTGCTAGTTAACTTAAAAATACCTCTTCGAAAACAAAATATAGAGGTCGCATGCAAAACAAACAATGTCGCTGAAATACCTACACAGTGTTACTCTCAACTTTACGTCACCCACATCATTACGCTAAACGACGTAAGTAAGAACTCGTGGCATATCCCCAGGATAATGCGCCCCTTCCCACCCCCCACGTCCTTTTCGCCTTCGCGATAACCGTCCAGGTCGTTCCAGGTTCGTTTCACCCCCGTTACGTTAACGACAGAGTCAACAAGTGCCTCGCAACCTTGACCCGATCATCTCGTACGCTTGTTTTCTGCTCCTGTCCTGCTTTCATACGACGTAGCGCAACCGTATCACCGCCGTTTACCGGGTTACTCGTTGCGATAGTAGAAAACCCTCGGCAAGTATACTGGCACCATTGTCGTCATCCTATGTTTATCCCAAGTTTTCGTAAGCCGTTGGGAGAAGGGAATTGCAATGACGTCATTTTAAATGGGGTATAGGTAAAATCGATCTGTTACATACTCTGTTCGTCCATCAGATTTATTGGATGAAGGATTATTGGATTGTAGGAATTTTGAAGGAGGTAAATTACTTACAAGTTCAGGTGAAATATCATCTATAGAAAGGAATCATTATGCTTTCACACACATAAATCCTGACATAAAATCCAAACAGGAGGTGAAAATCATCACTTCATGCGTTTATCACGAATATATTTGTTTCAAACATAACTATCGTCCTGTTCTGAAACATTCCGCATTTGAAATAACGCATTTAATGTTCTGCTAACTTTATACAACAGTTTATAAAATTACGTGTTGATAGATTATGTATGTGAATATTGCCAGGACTTGATAAAGGACGTCTATAAGACGTAAAAGATTTTTCATTTTTTTTTGACATTGAGACTTAGAAGCCGGGTGCAAAAATAGCGAAATTATATATTAAGTGGGGTGCAAAGATTTGTTTTGATTTATCTGGATAAATAAAATCATTATTTTTATATACGAGGGGTGTTCGATAATTACCTGTTCTCGACAAGAGATGGCGCTACTAGAATTTAGCTATTTTTCGTAAAAAAAACCTTTAACAAGAGTCGAGTTTTGCAACAGATATAGTAAATTAGTTTGTGCCATTTAGAATGGACAACTTTTGCGACTCAACAACAATAAAAAAAAATCGTACGTGGAGCAGTGATTAAATATTTATTTTTGCAAAAGAAAGCGAAGAATGAGATAAAAATGGAAGTTTATAGGGACTCTACACCTTCGTTATCAACTATAAAATATTAATTAACAAAAGAATATCCAAAAAACAACACGTTGCGCATATCAAATTTTCAAAGCAATTTCAAAATAATTACGTTTGATAGTCATCCCCTTAACTCAGCAGATCATAACAAAATGTCACTAGATCCTCCGAAATCCGCTTACATATGGTAACGTATAGACCGATGTAAATATATGCTACGTATACAGAAATTTGCTATTCACTTCGAATTTTCCGTGCAGGCGTCGCAGTTTCGTTTATGGACTTATCTGGCAAGTCGTTCTTCACGTCCTTAAATTATTAATTTCGCCGCAGTCGTTTCGTGCATTTCCCAAACGACGGCTGAGTCCGTCGTCGAATACTAGTATTAACCGGTCTTTGCGAGCAACGCCAACAAAAGTCTCCGGACTTTGCATTCTCCGGCTGGTACGTAAATTGTATACCGACAGAGCTTTTATGTCGTGTCTAACCACATATGTCATTTCCCTGTAAGGTTCGCCATCGCCCCCAGAAACCGTTAGGTGTGTACGTTTAGATATACGATCATTGTCGTGCCTGTTATTATTGTGCACGGTACTTGTGGGGTGAAAATATATGCTGTGTGGCTTTTGTTGGTGAACGCTTTGTCGACTTTAGCTTCGAAACACGCACATCTTAGTCTAGACCGCTAAAAACATTAAGCCGACAAACAAAGAGATGCTATCATTTACAACATAAAGTAGTACCATTAAATCAGATAGCGTGAAATACCAATTCTAGAAACGGAATTGTAAGAAGGGACAGTCTTCCTGACATTCCGACGAACATAGAAAAAAAAAAGTTGCTTCAGCTCGTTTGGAATGGGACAATTGAAGTAACATGAACCTGAATTTGTGTCCTCGAGAAAGAATGTACCAATAAAAAAAATACCCTCAAATGCTTCAGATTTTATAGGCATACATAAGTTTGTGTTAAAATTCTTTTTGAAAAATCTTAACACGTGCCATACTGGAATTTCTATTTTGGTATTGGGAGCTGAAAATTATAGATGAAAATTACGAACAAGGTAAAAATGCAAGTAACAATTATAAATACCCTGCTAAAAAAAAGGTTTCGAAATTGTACCTGACGGGACATGCTTTTACCTTAATTCTAAAGCCTCTTCAAACGCAATTATGCTAATCTTAAAAGCGTACTCTTTAAACACAATTTACAGCGTTCATCATATGACTACAGCCCTTCTTCCCTTCCATTGCCGTTGTCGTTGTCACTACGCCAGATCGCACGAAATAAACTTAAGCGTCATAAATATTCATCAAACAAACAAGTAGCGCTAAGAAGTTACGCCTAAATTGCGTCACGGCTCGCTGACAAAGGACAAATTTTCTGCCGCATATTCCGTCCCATAAAACCTTTTAACCTGGAATTATTTAAAATAAATTATCTAGAAGGGTGCCGCCGCTTTGTTTCCCGATTGGTTGTTGTGGATGCTCCAATATAAACCATCACCATTTGTATTTATCAAAATCGTTTAATTGCTGCAGCATTAACATCCTATTCGTGTGTTATAAAGCATTTCCTTTTGCAAATTATATGAGGAATTAATGGAGGGACGTTCATCATCCGTAAGCCCACAAATGAAGTCGGATCCCGCAAATTCCTCAGGATTCCCCTTTAGGAATCCTGTCGTTAGTATTGGACAGCTTGATGGAACTGTGTCACAAGCCAAGATAAATATTCAGCATGCCTCTGTTGGCACTTCATAACCGGTCGTTTCATTAGTTTTCTAGTTGAATGGGATAACGTAACGCAGTTTCTAATTAGATTTAAATGGAAAAAGCAAGACGTCCTGAGGACATTGAAAGCGCCTTGCTATTAGCGAAGGTATAATTAATGTCAAGTGGCTTCATATTCAGGAAATTACGAAGGAAAGGCTTGAAAAATAACGAGTTTTTTCTCTATTGGCGCTAGATTAAAACTACTTTTGTAAGAGGTGCGTCTACTAAGAAAGCTGGGGAAAGGGAATATTTAATGAGAAGCTTCTTTGCCAACTTGTATACATTTTCTTGGTTTTCTAAAAATAACCAATTTATATTTAAGAAGAAAACGAAGTAGATTGTGAAAAAATACGGAATAACGTGTAATTCCCTTTAAATGAAAAACGTAATGTTAATGCGATTAGATTTTAAGAGAGAATGTAAGCGCAGAGGAGCGGCCTGTGTGGTGATGAACTAGCAACCTGCTGCGATTCTACGGCTAGAGACGGTTGAATATGCACTGTAGTTAGGATTTCAACAAGTTGGTGTCGCGGACAGTTCTGCATTCATTAAATTTTTTTAAATGGAAATATTCGGATAATACGTTGTAGCAAAATTCTTGAAAATGTTCCGATAATACAGTGCCCTAAACTTTTGCAACTATAACATTTTTGAGGCAGTTAAACTATATAACTGATAACTAAAGTTCGTCACTTTCTGTGCGTTTCACGAAATTAGCAGAGACTAGACAGACTCGTGTCTATTCGTATCATAAGAAAGGGTACGTGTTGCCTCCTGGTTTCCTCCAGAGTCGAGAAAACACGAGTCTGTCTAGTCTTTAGAAAGTGGCGAACCTTACTGATAACATAGGAAGATAATTCGAAAAGTTTCCGGTCTAACATAGAGATAGGTATTTTTTTAAATTAAATTCAGATTATTTCTCAACATTACAATACATTTTTAGGCGGGAAATTCAAATGGGACTTGCTGTCGATATAATTCATATGGTGACTATTGCGCCTTGAAAATCGATACTTTTGAAACTCCCAATTACAACTATAAATGTAGAAATCTCAAGCCACGTGAATAACTCTATTAACAATAGCTTTATTGCAATTTTACAAGCAATCGAAGACCAACTTTTCGAACCCGCAATCTATACCTTTAAACTTTCCAATTCCATTGCTTGCTTTTCGATTCCCTCTCCGAGGTCGATTAGAAATTAATTCGATCCAATATTGGAATGGTAAGATTCGCAAAGCAAATAATGCGAGTTCGCTTGCTTGCTGTTGACGATTAATTAATACTTCTTCAGCTGGTAAGTGAACAATCAAGAATTCAATTATGAGAGCCGGAATTGGAACGATGAAGGATGGGAAAAAGTTGGATTGAAGGGTATCGGATCGGCGTGTAACGAGCGAGGAGGTTCTACTTCGTTTGGCACGCTGTCAAAATCTCGCAGTTGGCCGTGCGCGAGCGTAAAATAAAACATTTTAAATATTTACGCGTTACAAGCGGTATTTAACGGTGGAGTTATTAAGACGTTCGATTACGGTTATCGCTTCGAACGTTTCTCGAGAGAAACGCGCTAACGTAGGCTGGAAATTTCGCCGATTTTCCGCTAGAAATGTATGTACATATATACATATATCACGTACGTGCATAAAAAATATACTCAACCCGTTTATAAAATTAATTTCGTTTATTAGACATGCGGGAGAAACATCGCGAAGCAACGCTGTCATATTTATATAACGTTTTGTTAGATGTTGTATTTTATTATCCCGTTTATATGTCACTCTAACGCACTACGCGGATTTATTTGTGTACGTTACTTTTTTTGGCAATTTAATAAAATTTAAATTATGAACTCCGCTGCTAGTTAGATTTTTTTTATAAAGAATAAGTATCGAAAACATTTAAAATTTGTTATGGTAATAATAAAAGAAATTATTTTAAAAATATACACGATGATTCAAATCAACAAATCACTATTTCTATATATATATATAACTCTGCTATTATTGGTCCTACGAAGTGGGTTAAATTAGCAAAATGACGCAGGGTAGTGCGAAATAACAGCAAGGCAAAACTATGCACGCGTCAAACGTTGATATTACCACGATACTTTCTACATTTTTTTTTGAATTTGTGTGTAACGATTACTGCAGAAACTGCTAACAAACGTATTTGTGCATCAACAGGCAAGTTTTTTATCTACTAAGAAATAATACCGTTTATGGTTGAGTGTAGGCTTTCACGACCGTAATCCGCAGTAGAAATGTCTTTTGGGTGATGTCGCGTAGTTAATATTTTACTTGGCGTTTCGCTAACCATGCTGTCAGCTTCTTCAGAAGATTTCTAAAGACTGGTATTGTTGTCTCTTGCTCCTCGTTGTATACACCATTTCTGTTCCGATATGGATCAGCAAAGCGCACAGGAAATAGAATATAGAAATAGGATATATAGCCAGGAGTAAGAGACAACAACAGCAGTCTTTAGAAATCATCTGAAGAAGGTGACAGTATGGTCAGCGAAACGTCAAGTAAAATATTAACTACGCGACATCACCCGAAAGACATTTCTACAATACCGTTTATGCTTGATAAGTTAGTGATATATTAATTATAATGACAGAATCGTTGCAGATCTGCTGATATCAATAATAGCTTAATCTTAATATCCTTTGATGTATCAAATTTGTTCACTAATAGCAAACGATAAGAGGCTGTACAACTTCCTACTGATAAATCGCATGCTATTAACTATCTTCCTGGAAGAGGTAATGACTTAATGAATTTAATTAATTTGTCCGGAACAGGATTTCTTTCAATTTGACAAAAAGATTTATTCCTTACCTTGTCCGTTCCCTTATTTCTCCGATTCTAGCCGACTTTTTTATGGATCACTTTGAGACGGTCTATCTGGTTTCTAACAACGCCTTCTCCAATTACATAAAGTTTTATGGTAGGTACGATGATGACATCCTCGTAGTGTGGACAAGGAATTTGTCACAATTTGGACAAGATTCAGAAAAAAAAAAGTTAAAAAAGCTACATATTTAGATCCTAATAATGTTGTTACACCAGAGGGGGACAAATATTATATATATTTACCGCTTATAGGATCCTTTTCTCACGCCATTACAAATGTTCTGAAACCTTATTTTAATATTCCCTTTAGAACAATACATCCTCGTAGAAATCTTTCGTTGAACAATAAGGTTGAGGTAGATGATCTTAAGAAAAGTGGGGCGTTGTGTATCCTGCCCTTGCAACTACGCCAACACAGCCAAGTGCCTCTGGTGTGTGCTCACTCATATGTTAATTTAAAAGAGCTCGTTACCAAAATGTTTTAAAACAATATGAAAACTTAAAGATTACATCATCACCTACAGAATAAATAAATAGTTAACTAAGTATTAAGTCTTATAAATTCCTTTTCCTTTTCGAAATAAATAAATAAAAAGGATAATAAAGAAATACATAAATTTGCAACACGATCGTGAGCAAAAGGAAAACTATTCACGAAATACACACTTTATTTTAACAAATAAAAGGTATCTAATACCAGAGATTCAAAGACCACAAACCCTGCTCCAACAATAGCCTTAAGTATGCATATCTAACTTAAAGATGCTTGACTTAACAAAACACTTTCCAAAGAAACATCATCTATTCAATACCCGTTTCCCCATCCATCAAGACGACCAATCATTAGCATTTTAAAGATTTAAACTGCCAGAAAAGAAATAATACTCAATCCTCAATACTTACCCGTCCACCATATAGAAAAATCGCTTTAGAAAATGAAGGGGAAAGGCGGAAAATAACACAAAGGGAAAGATTGTTCGTTTCTCGAAGCGGCGGCCTCGAAGCAACCCTCGCTCGAGTCGGCACCCTAACAGAGACGGCGGTTTTTTGATATCCCCGACGTATGATCCTTTATTTGCGGCCGGTACGTGCCGGACGCAAAATGTTTTTGATGGCTTGTCAATACAGATCGGCCCACGATCCCTTCTTCATATTTCAGCGGCTGTGAAAGTAATTCCTTTGACGTTAGGATAAATTCTATATTTTATTTTCAATACGACCGTTCAAGAGCATATTGAACAGAAACGTTAACGTAAATGTAATTATGTTCGTGGCTAATTGTAAGGATGTTGGAAGCAATTTTTATGAATGGGAAAGAAAATTGGTTTGACGGTTTAATAATTTAAAATTAGAGCTGTGGGACTATTCATACAAAGGCTGCGTCTTGTGTTATATCAAAGCCATTACACCCACCACTTTTTTGTAAATATTGTAATGTTAAAAATAACATTGGCAGAAACAATATGGTTAGCGTCGTTCAAACATGCGCCTTCAGGTGCGTTCACATATGGCAACTACCACCGCGACGCTTTGCTGACGCCGAATACGATGTTTCATCGGCTTACATATCCAAATTTCTTTTTGCTCTCAACTCTCTATCCACAGCGGTTTTATTGGCCTTCATAATTTATTTCTATAATCGATCGGGACTCCGTTTTAGTTAATCAGGCAGTTTTCACTAAATTCTCAGCTAATCTTTAAGGCGACACAATTCTTCACGTATTATTTTAAAAGTAGGTCAGCTGTATATGGTTTTTCTAATAAAGATATTTGTTTTTATTTTCGCTATTGGTAGGCTACTTGCTGATACAAGTTTCTAAAAAATATTTGTTACAAAGACAATGTTTAGACACAAGATTTTATTATAGTTCCGGTGTTCACTTTAGAATGTTGGTATTTTGTCGTAACTAATTTTATATTCAATATAACTAGACTAAACCTACGCATTACTCTTAAAGCCGAGAGTAACTAGGGCATCCAATCGGCAGTTATAGGATCCTGTATAAGATCGAAGTTTGTTTTCTTATTGTGAATTGTGTTCTCGTATTCTAAACGCCGCCGGCCGATCCATCGCGTAAGATATGTACCGGTTATGCAAGAGCCGCGAACCGCATCACTAGCCTGGTAGTAAAACCAAATGTATATGAGCTAACCGAGATATTGACCTGTATTTAGGGAAGTGCGAACTTTTCCTCCGGGGAAAATGTTCGCCACGATACATAAACAAAGGCATATAAATGTCGTGAGGAGTTCGGGAAGCAGATGCGATGCGTTAGTTCGTCGTGTTATTTTAGAAAGGAACATGCAAAGCATGTTTTTGGAACTGAGATGTGAGACTTTGTTTGTCTTTTTCTATTGCAAAGGCAACTAAGGTGTGTTGTTGTTTACTGTATGCGAGGAATGGTATAAGTAAATAATGAGAATTATTTATTTTGTCTCACGCACACGTAAATCTATGCCTACTTCGTAATTTTCCTCAAACTTTCTTCTTCTAAAATAGAGAACAGCTGTATTAATTTCAGATAACTTTGCTGTGTGTGCAAAGAATGAAATATTATGCTGTGTGAATCTAGTTAAGTAATATTCATTAATTTCCTTGTCTTATTCTAACTAATGGTTTGGATAGGCGAAAGGAAAAGAACATAAAATCTAAACCGCCATGATATACTTCGCAAGTATCTGCTTCATTTATGAGATGTATATGTAACACTTATCAGTATTACAATAGTTACCTAACAATGCAAACATAAACATTCATATCAAGTGAAGTGAATATAATTTACATTTATTTAATTCCACAAATATTATTAATAGTAGCAGCCATTGTATTCCGATTATATTAACCTTAAATCCTTTGAATAGCACCACGACCAGCCCACTCTTCTTTCCAACACGTTATTCCCTGTACGTCATTAAAACCGTAAAAAAAATCATTCACGTGGCAATCCGTAAGAGCAGCGTCGAAGAAAACACTAAGAGTGCACTTTTTCCTTCGCGTCTACCATTAATTAAACAGCACAAACAAGCTGCTCCTCCTCTAATTAGCAAGAAGCCACTGATGAACTTCTGGTCGCACGGGATCACGTGACGGTTCGCTTTATCATCACGGTTCATCGATTTGTTTTGACAGGAAACAGGAAAGCTCTCACTTTGAAAACGTCAGCCTTAATTGTGACCATTGGTTCAGGTAATTCGATTAGGGCGTCGAAACGTAGTCGTAAATCAATCAAAATGCGTTCTTTTCTAGCTTCTCCTTTCGGCGTTTTACACTTAGGCTAGAATGAAGACGTTATTAGGTGCAAACGTGAAATTTTGATTCGATCTCCGCTTTCCTTCAACCTTTCACAATTTTTGTAGTAACATCTACGATGATGGAATTTTACATTTTATTTGTTAATTAAGTTAGCTAAAGCCGCAGGCATGAAATCAAACCATTGAAACAAACATTCATCCTTCACTAATAACATTACGCGAAATTATGAAACGGAAATACCGCGCTGCAAACCAATGCGAAATTTCATAACTATATAGAGCGTAGAAAATACGGTATTCCATACTAACCGAAATATGCATAACCGCGTTGCATGGCACCGGTCCAAGTGCTGTTTACTCAAAAACGTTAAATAAAGGATAAAGTTTGCCGACGAATAATTTAAAACGTTCCCGTATAATGTACGTATACATATTGCAAAGCTTTCATAAACACATGCATACCGCCGCCGCCGTGTGCTTGTTTTTGGATACTTCTACACGATGCTCCAGATCTAGATCCCCAATAACTATACGGCGGTGTCGAGTACGGGTATTGTTAGTCACTTTATAGTATTTGCATATTAATTAATACGTTTAAGGAGAATTAAAGGACAGAAGTGTTTTCAAAAATATTAAATTAATGTAACAATTTTCTCCAATGTTCTATTGCAAATATTTCAATATTTATGAAGATATATTTCACCTTGATATTTGAGTGTAGGCTTTCACGACCGTAATTCATAGTAGAAATGTCTTTCGGGTGAGGTCGCGAAGTTAATATTTTACTTGACGTTTCGCTGACCATGCTGTCAGTTTCTTCAGAAGATTTCTAAAGACTGGTGTTGTTGTCTCTTGCTCCTCGTTATATATCCAATTTCTGTTCCGCTTTGCTGATCCATAACCATGTTTAGAGCTGTTTAAAGCGTCAGTATGCTACTTTAAATACTTTTTGAAGATTTACCATAAACTTAACAGTAATTTCTTCAGAAGCATCTACTTAACTTCTCTCGGAGTATATTTGCCAGGCAAGCTTTTCTATTTATTTATATCTATTATAACAAGATTTATCTCACAAAACTTAAATAATGCAAAATTCCCCTCGAATAAAAGTAGATACAATAAAGATCTTGGATTTACAGATGCAATTTGCCCAACCTAACACATTTTCTTTCAAAAATCTGGTTGCTACGACAGCGCAACGCTGATACTCAAATGATCAATCTGGTATGTTTAAAAGTATTAATACCAATTTATTTTTTCTGTTGGCAACACCGCACTTGAGTAGCTCGTATACATCTACTTGATATGATGGAATAACATTTACTTAATATCTAGCATACGCATTGTTAAAATTGGCAAAAGTTCCAGTCTTGCATCGCTCTCGCACCCACCAATGAAAATCTTTCAGTTTAAAGGTAATATACTGAATTACAGCTTATAGTAAATGAAGCCCAATTCCTGAAAAGCTTATTGTCTATAGACACAATACCAACTCTGTCGTTTCAGGCACATTTCAGCCTAATGGCAATACTATATACCTTGAATTGTTGATACGTGCTATTTCCACTAGACTCTTTCCATTAGCACCATTGATAAAGGATGTATATTTTTTAATACTTATGCAGTAAAAAACTCCATGCTGTAGATGATTTCCCTCCGCTAATGCAATTCAAAGAACATTCGTCAACGTTCTTCCATTTCAATTGTTCATAGTCAACCGTACTCCTCATAATACTGCAGAATTCGGTTCTAACAGCTGGATGCGAGGCAACAACATTTCCATTCCACGTAGACTCCATTATATATTGAATATACATAACGAATACGTATCTGAATAATTCATAGAGAAAGTTTATTGTTCATTACTAACGCTGACACTGCTGTACTTTGTTACAGCAGAGTTACGCGAATCTCGACTTGCATTTGCTTGGTTGATTTTAGACGTAGGTACATACATTCATCATCGTCGCCCTTAGCTTGCTCTGCGTCCATAACCGCGTATCAACGTCAACTATAATACCTAGTCCTCGATAGTTTCGAGTGTTTGCGGAGCTGTAATTCTGCAATACAAGAGAAATTCGCTCCGTCTTTGTCGGCTTCGCTATCGATGTTATTTACAACTGAGCGCACGTACGAAGTGAGAGCGTTCTGCCGACTCATATTATTCATCACTTCCTGTTTTGGTTGAAGTAATTATTTGATGGGGTGATTGTTTTGGAGTTCTGAATTCTTCATAATCCACAGGCAGCTGTTGTTTTATTAGTAGCGATTCGGGGAAAGGGTTTAGTTTGACATAGACGGAATTTCAATTGCGGTCTGGAAGGTAGGTGTACGAGGTGGTCCCATTTTCCAGGTTGGTTTGTTTGTTTAGGATTGATATTTGTGAAGGTAGTCTGAAAGGTTTCCAGCTTAACACAACTACAACAAGTATGTTTTTTTAGATTAACTTTTATTTTTCAGCGTAGTCTTCTTACAAACTCATAGGATTTTTCCAACGGTGTTCCCCTTTGCAAATAGTGGTTGGCATCTTGTTCTGCAAAATAGGCGTTTACGAATGTCATCCGAACTTCCTCCTATGAAAATCTTTGTCTTCCGAGCGAAACTTTGTGCCTACGAAACGGAAAGAAGTCGGTAGGGGCTATTAAATAATGGCGACCACTGAAATTTTCTTGGTAAAACAAAAGCTTCTTTTTCTTCAAATGCAGATGTTTTCCCGTAATTTCTGCCTTTAACTTATCAGGTAATGATGCATAATATAACCCTCGTTTTTTGTTATGCTTTTTGAAGATAGTCTATAACATAAGTCCAAAAAGCAATCGCCATCACTTTCCCGGCCGGTAGAAGAGCCTTCGCCTTTCTTGAAACCGATTCACCCTCCGCAGTTTACTGTTTCGACTGTGCTTTGTCTAGCACAATTGGGATGGCTAACGGTTAGTCTTCAATTGTATAACATCTACAGTTGGCTCAATATCTATGACAGTAGACTGTATAAAACCAATGCTACTTTTCTAACATTGGGTATCGATTGGTTCTAGGTCAGCAAAATCAGCAAAGAATTGGTCGACAATCGGAAAATGAAAATCAAACTATGCTCGCGTGACATAAGTAGGTCGATGTTGAACCAATTCAGTCGGTAGGTGGCCAGCAAGGATCTTTAATAGTAACCAAATCTTATTTTGCAATACACAACGATCTTTAACGTTCACCCTTTATTAATTACATCATCTATTTTGTTCAAAAAACTTCTCATGTCTTCAAAAGCTATCGAAAAAATGTTGATGATGCAATTCACATATACAAAAATTCACAGTGGTCTAGTAGCTGTCTTTGCAGAGCTTGATATGAATGCTTTCGCGTAATTTTGTCCTGGTAGGTTTTCCGGATACGAGGCCTTTTCATATCACTGCCCTTTCCCAATTTCGAATTTGGGATCATAGTAAAATTGCCGCAAATTTTCTGCATATTCCTGTATCAGGTCAGATTCCTATGCATAGACTTTGCTTTCACTAAAATATTTTCACTTTCTACGATTGTATTTGAGTAACACATTGTTAGCTTTTAGTTCTAATTTAGTTAATGGAAATGCTTTGCAGTTTCCAATCTAAGCTTCGTAGCAATTCTATACAACAAACGGTTTTCTGATTACCGTAATTATTAATACAAAATCTTGCGGTTTACACGTTTACTTTGCAGAATACGTCGTAATATCAACGCACACGCAAATACTCAAGCGAGCCAGAAAAGCAAATTCTCTCTTCACGCAAACAATTTCTTATGCAAACAGTTTGCTTTGAGAACCATTCTGGTTTATTTTAATTCAATTTAGTATTTATCCACCTGTTCTTGAAATCATTATCGCACTCAATTACCTCCTCGCAGAATGTCGGCGCGTATTTTCTCCGCAATAAAGAGACGAAGGCAGGCGTCTACCTGACGGTGTGCAGACGCACAGCTGTACTAAAAAAAAGGAGAAGCAGCGGTTTTTCGCCGGTTGAAAGACGATTTTGCTGCGGAGACGGGAATGCAATTGTAATCCGAGAAGTTGTATGCGACGAAATTGCATAATGGAAAAGTTCCAAATCGATTTTCAATTAAGGAATTCTACTTTTCAAGTTAATTCAATTAATACCCTACGGGCAAGGTCTTTCTGTGAATCATTTCCTATTTTATAATCTTCATTTCCTTTAAACCTAGAATGACTCAGCAGAAAGTTTTCATTTCAGTTTCTAGTCTAAAGTCTAAAAAAAGGTTCCTTTACAACCTGAAATACCAAAATTCTCCACCTCATTATTGTAGTGAGAAAAACACATCCTGTTTGGTTAATTATTACGACTCATATCCTCTCGATTAACCGAAATCTTAAACGAAACTAGCTCTCTTGATCGACAACGTGCGTAAAATGTTAATGGGATTCGTTTCGGTCGCAAAAGGTGGGACGTGTAACGCCTACGCATAGGACAGCATTACTACAATGGAACCCAGCCGAACTTCGGGAGGCGTATAAATAACTAATTAACCCCGTCGGTTTGTTTCAGCGTGTAGTTTAATCCCTGAAAACATCGAACAATATTGTTCGATGAGGCTGAATACGGCCAAGGATTTAATTTTAACGTTGTCCGCCGGTATTTGCAAGTAAATGCGCTTTACTGTGCTTGTTGCAAATATTAACCTGTGCAAAACAATTTTTCGAGGTAAATATAGAGGTTGCGGGGAGCTACAGAATCTTCAGGTCTACTGATTTTTCAGGTATGAATGGTGGCTTCAATTCTTGTCACGCAATTTGAATAATTTCTACTGCGTTTTTACGGATTTTATTTACAATTTCGCTGTATAAATATCAACCCAAACGAAAAATAGGATCAAATCAAATAGATGACCCCAACGCACGAAGAAACCAACCAATTCATTCATTCATTTTCCACTCAACCATACTGCTTCTTCCCGAAAAAAAAAAAAAAAACAAAGGATTATCGGATACATTTCAACCATAGAAATATTAAGTTTCAGAGAGTCGTTTTCAGACTAAACGAACACAAAAGCCGATCCCCGGGTGTTTCTGAAAAATCATCATTTCGACCAGCGTCGGGCCGCCGCTCGCCGCCAGTATGAATTATCAAAGCGATGCGCTGCGAGAGGCCATCACAACGGAATCATATTAGATATTGTTGGGAAAAGGACGGGATATCGATATGGCAGCGAAAAAGCGGAAGATTCGCTTCTATTCAGAACCGAAAAAAGCGACGAGGAGGGAGAAAAAACAGCTTGCTTTTCAGCAAATCCATTAATTTCCTTTTGTATACGTTAACATTAACTGGACTGAACTTGTAACGCGGTATGGAGCTACTACATGAGGCGCCCGTGGTAATTAAACCCTGTGTCCGATGCGAAAAGAACAAAGCGCGTGTTTTTTACATGTCTTTTGATTGTTGCATCATTTACTACGACCACAGAACTAGAAAGAAAGAACTTGGGAGATCTTGACAGCCGCCAAACATATACCTACGTGAAACGTATACGCACTCCGCGGAATAAGCTGCGAGGGCGGGGTGGAATGTGTGCTTAAGCGAGCGTGGAGTTGATTCAGTGTAATGTTTTCGCTTTACACGGTGTAAATGGATGTTAATTCCATTATTAGGCGGTTGATTTGCATGCGATTAAGTGGAGCGTACAGAATTGAAACCAACCGAAATGTTTTAGGGCGTATACATATAAGGGTTGGTGTATATTAATTACGTAGCTTTTGAAAGCATTGGTAGAGCGAAAATAAGTTTCCTCTGTAATTAATTTCCGTATTACATTACTAAATATATGCATAAATTAATAATACTACAAGTACAGGGAAGAAACAAATATGATGGAGCAACTACATGGCATGAAACGATAAACATGTACGTTGTAGATTATTACGCACAGCAAACATACCTCCTTTCACATTAAGATTAAATTTTTTATTCCAAATTAGGCAGCCCAATTTGAAATAAAAGAATTTGTGATAAAACTTTTGGACCTTTTCTTCAACTTTCTCAACTTAACCATACGCCCAAAATAACACAATGAGGTACAGGTTTTTATAATTTTTTCCTTCAAAGATTCTATCTTAACAAAAATATTCCCTAATTTGAAAATACAGATTTTCGAATCCCTTCAGACAATCACTGATTATCCACCGCAAGATCAATGCCTGCCGTAATTTTTTCGATCGATTCTCCTCATTTGTGTCATAGCGTGCTTTACCCGCTTCAGATTAAAAGATACGGCATCGGATTTCATTTGAAAGCATTAAAATCAAAGCGGTACTCATCATTTCCCACTGTAATTATTGCTGTCGTTACCGTGCCTATCTCCTATCTTCTTAAAGCACAATGTGCCCGTCATTAACGTTAAATTTCACTCCGGTATTATTTCCCTTTACCGCGGAATAAAAGATGAAAGCCGAGGAGGGGAAGATGTAAGGGTACGGTTTAGTCGGCAACTTTTACTAATTAAAAAGCAATTAATGCGGATTTACTTACCTTACACGGGCGGAATTAGTATATAATTATATTCACGAAACTTGTTAAGTCGTCGAAATCTTAGCGACGCTAATTGCTCTTCCTTTTTAGTAGGAGTAATTGAAGAAATTTCTCTTGTCGGAGGGAAACGAAATTCGCCGCAAAAAAGTGTTTCTGGTACTTTTTCCGTTTGAAAAAGCTTAGACTTTCACGAAGCAGCAGCGCTTATTGGATTAAGTAAATTTATGACACCGAAAAGAAAAAAAAAAACGTGTTTTGTAACCAGTTTTACAAATTAGAACGTGTAGTATGTCAGCAAAGCGTAAGCTTCTAGTTAATTTCCTTCTATTTCTTTGGTTTTTAAATTATATTTTAGGAAAAATAAGATTTTTATTGAATCAAAGAGTGAGCAAAAAGAAAATGTATTTGCCCCCGAAAAGTGGTTAAATATATTAAATTTATTTTAGCATATTTTTCCTCTCTTCGAGGGTGAAACGCACAAAAATTGTGTAAACCTATTACGAAAATGCTCGTTTTGTTACGGACACTACTCATCGACTTCGTGTTATTGAGGGTCTACTCCTGTTCTTGATATCAAAAGGGCACTGCGAGAACGTAAGGCTCATGCAGGTGAAAATATCGCTAGGGTGAACCGAAAGTTCAAAAGCCTCAAAACGTCATCGGTCATAGCAAATGGGCATTTCACAATCGTCGCTGCAAAGAAATTATAACAAAAGACCTTCTACATTCCAAAGTCCCAAATTTAAATAAATCATTTTTTCTTTTGTTATTACATTATAAACTTGTTGAAAGATCCTCGTATTAATTTAATATTAAAAAAGGGTATTCAAATATCCAAATAAAACACATGAAATCTTATGTTCCTAAAAATGCTTTTAAAAATAATTAAACAGAACGAACAAACGTTAAAAAGAATCTAACCCTTTAAATTAATGGTGCGAAATATTAAATAAAACAATGAATTCGCAAAAAGTGAAATAAATAACGTTATTTTGGAGAGGATGAGAGGCCGTTTTATATAAATTATATCAACGACCGCATATTGCAAATTCTCGTATAAGTTATATACGTATATAACGTCTATAAATACAGTTGTATTGACCTATGCCACATAAAACCACGTTGATATTATTATTGATCGATACCATATTACGACACGCTTTTCCAATTCCGGGCTTATTTAATGACGAGACCAGATTTTCATATAATATGTTTAGCGATAGAAATTATAAGGGAAAATTGATTTTTTTCATTAGGCTGCACATTACTATCATACATATCCATATAACGCTTATTTCAAGGCAGAAGAAGTGGATTGGAATAAAATTTTGTGTGTAGGATAATAGAAATGTAACAGATCTCACAATACCTATTAAATCCGTATCGGTTTTATGTATATTCCGAAAAACTACATAAATCTATTTCTATTCTTCGTAAAATGATAAAAATGTTCTTTTTTTGGTTGGTCTCGTTTTTAAAATCATCAAAAAGTGCAATTTTTTTTACAATATTTTCGTATTGACTCTATTCACGTAATCTCCAAACAAGATAATGACTTCCGTATCGTGAAATTGTTGACATCAGGTCACGTGAGCGTAGGCGACAACGGATACCCGAGATATTTCTCGACCGAAGACATTCTGGCGACCTGCCAAGACATCTCGGGTCGCTTCCGTTGCAACAGACAATCGGCGCTGCCTCATCGTCCGCCGTTTAATTTCACTTTCTCTTGGCTCTACGTTCCGCCGGGGTATTCTTCCGAATGTGACGTGGAGATATGGAGATACTACACCGTCGAAATTGCTGGCGGAGATTCCGAAATAACAATACCAGCAGCACCAACAAACGATGACCTTGTACGATTCTCGCAGATATCGAAGCGACGATAGTCAAAGAAAATATATGCGGATTGGTTCGTTTGAGCCTTCAGGATGCTTTTTACGTTATTGCTTTTTTTTCCTTTGGAGCAATCTCTTACGTCTATGGTATAATCTAAGTTATAGTACTCTTTGGAGGTCTTAAAAAGTAGGAATAAAAATTATAAGTGGTCTCCTTTTTTTCATTTTTTTATTTACCCGTCATTTATTTCAGTGTGCATTTGTCAATAACTAAGTGGATAGGGCAGAAAGGTTTTAATTTGTTTTATGGGTATTTTTTAGCAAACATACAGAAAGTACCATAAATGCTGTAGAAAAGAAGAATTTGCTTAATTTTCAAAATCTCTCAGGCCTATATTTACCTAGAAGGTCTTGACATGCCAGCAGCGGCTAGAGTTGTTGCAAAACCAATTTCTAAGAAAGATTGTGAAG